>OMLF01028301.1:10925-22502 GCA_900302615.1 Holocentrus rufus
CCCCCCGCCACAGGGGAGCAATCTCTCATCTCTCTCTCTCTCTCTCACACATACGTGTACATACACACACACACACTCACACACACACACACACACACACACACACACACACACACACACACACATTTTCTTTCTTTTCTCTTCACAATTTCTCCTCTGTTTCTCTCTCACTTGTGCTCTCTCCTTTTATCTGTACACAGCAGACATGAATCTGCGGCATCCAGAAATATGGACAATGAGAAAATAAAAACAAAAATGCAAAAACACGTGCACATACACACATGCATGCACACATGCTGCTAAAGATTAAAAAACAACACTAATCATAACTCTAACCTGAGTCCCTTAATCTTAAATAATTGAAAAATATGCCTCAAAAGTAACCACTTTCTATATATACAGTATAGGCTTATAGATAGACTGGGTAAAAATATAAAGCACATCCACACAACACTCAGTGCACACACAAACTCCCTGCATCTGTGTGCTTTCATCGTTTTAGCACCACCTTCACACCTCCAAAAGGACACATCCTGTGCCTTGCCGCAAGCCCAGTAATTCATCTCCCTGTCTGCTCCTCATCAGAGGAGGTTACACTGCACAACAGTGGTCATGAGAGGCCCAGGCTCCCTACCTGAGGTCTAAAGGTGGGACAGAAAAGGTTGCAGAGCAAGGTGAAACAAGCAAAATGAGGTGGAGGTTACATCTGTGTGCAACACAGGAGGTGGTGTCATCAGTGTGGAGATGCAGAACGTCTTTGCCACTTTCAGTCGTGTTTAAAACCAGATGGGAACGAATGTTGGGGACACTAAAGTGATTAGGCACTGGTCCATGTTTTACATAACAACCTGATGAAAAGTAATTAAAAGTTAAAAGAATTAAAAGGACCAAATGTATCAATTCAGAGCAGAACTTTTATGCAAACAAAGTTAGTATTGAAAACTAAAAAGACAAAAATTAGCTGTTAAAACGTTAAAATTAAAACAAAAAAATTAAAACAAAAATGACACTTTAGTAAAATAACAAAAATTGAAGTATCCAGTAAAACTATATAAAAAGTCTACTTGTTAAACCAATTACAAACTACGTAGTATATATGTAAAATGTTTTTTGCTGTCATCTTTTTATGTGAAGAGTAAAAAATGAGGGCTGAAATTGTTTTTGCTATTTTTGCTTATCAGAAATTGCTATAAGATGGCATTAGTCTGTAGACGGATTTGTCAAGCCATCCTAAGCACGAGTAAGTGAAATGCTCTGCATTTAGATTGCTGTTGAGTCTGTTAGTGCATTTCATTTGTGCAACATGAAACCAAGAGCTCTCAACTTTCAGTAAGTTGAGGATGCACTGAAAAAATTTTTTTTAAGGAATTCGTGATCTGCTTGGATTACACAATCCTTGTTGCAAACATAAAAATCACCGGTTCTGAACTTCTGTCGCCACACCAAAAATACAAAATCAAGAACTGAAACTAAATATGTAACCCAGGAAAGGTGTGAGTGTCATGTAACCAGGTTCCCAGGAAATACAGGGCTCAAGGTTAAATAAAGAACCAGCAGTCGAGACAGTTCTGCTTTCAAAATGCTTGTATGAACCACTCTTATTATGGCGTCAAGAAGCAAAAAGTTTTGCAAAGACTTTATTTAAATATACAGTAGGAAGGGAAAGGAGATAGAAAGACCAGGCAGAAGAAGGGGGAGGTGATGACTAAAAAAAAGAAAAAGGAAGAAATCCAAATTACCACACTCTCATTACCACCATAATTGTGCACCTCGGCTGTAAATCAAATCAAACTAAAAGAAACCCCAAAAACACCGTGACACACTCGCACTCTGTTGCACCCCAGCCGAGTCCCGTGTCTGCCTGGCTGGAAAACCGAGGGATCAGAAACTCAAAGAGACAGACAAAAGAGGAATTAAAATTGGTTGTTACAATGCTGGGTAACTTTAGAGTACCTTTAAAATACCACACTTATCACAGAGAGTGGGGCCTGCACTTCCACTTTTAAAGCTTCTGACTGACTGGCTACAAGCTGAGTCCTAAAGCGAGCCTCTTCCACTGAAAAATGCACCCTGCTACATATATACTAAACATGTCAAAACATTCACTAAAAATACCAAACGCCCCTCTGAAAACTAACAGAAACTACGCTGAAATTGAAAAAAAAAATTGAAAACTACATGAAAATAAAAACCTCGTCAAAACTCCTAAACTATATTACCGCTGTGTCAGAGAATCAGTGCATGACAGCTGACCTCTTGTTGATCTCTGTGTTCAGACTCTGTTTGATGCTGCCTGTGAGTTGATGTCCTGCCACACACACTCCCTGAAGACTGCATGCAACACTCTCTCCTCCTGCCCTTCCTTTGTCTCTGATCTGCTCAGTCTGCTGTGTCGTTTGACTTTGCCTGTCTTCTCTGGACTGGCCCTCCCATTTTTTCTTTTTTCTAGTGGTGTTAAAGATGTTTTATGTCATCCTGGGAGGTTCAAATCTCTTCAACCCTGTCGGTTCTATGGGTGGGACAGTCAGTACAAATGCATGTTGCATGGCTAAGCTTTGTTCAAACGCACTTAACTTTATTTTAAATTCTAGTGGAGATCCTAAAGTCTCTAAAAATACTAAAATTTTCTTGTTTAATTACAAGGAAATGTGTATAAAATAATGCACAAGACATCAAGATATTTTCTACTTGATGTAATGCTGCAGCCATAAAACAATGGCATCCTGGGTTTTAATATTTAACCCAATATAAGTGTGAATTTAAGGGTGTGAATTTATACAGAATTTAAGGAGAATCAGAGTTCAAGGGCGAATTGTGAGGAGTTTATCAGAGAGGGAGAAAGGTAAGAGTAGTAAGGAGGTGGGGGTGGATTCATGGATTCATCTCTAGAACTTTCCCGGGAGAGCTAGAACTAGGACTTCCCCTCTCTAGAACTTTCCAGGGAGGCGGTTGTCTCCCTGGGGCGGAAGTGTTTTCGGCTGTGACGTGTTTCTCCCCTTTCCTCCAGTGAGGAGAGGATTCTCCGCTCTGTTTCCCGCCAGCATAATTCCATCCATCTTTTCCATTGCAGTCTTTAACAAAAACAAAATTGCTGACACTGTATCCTACAGTGGGAGCTACCACAAACTCTGAAGGAAGGAGGTCAACTGTCAGTGCACAGGGCAAGAAAACATTTACTGGCAAATCATAACAGAACTTGTACCATAAGAGGATTAGGGACGCCATCTTACACCCAGCCTGCACACAAAAAGTGGAATGAGTCACCGCGTGAGGTAATTCTCTCCACTGATTCAGCTCAGGTGGTGAAAAGGACAAATCCAGTTATGACGAGGAAGTACCACAAGTGAATTAACACCTCACACTTAACAGCTCTTTCACCCTAACATAGGAGAAAATGCTAAATTAAAAAAAAGAGAAAACATTTTAATCCAACAGCTACAAAGACAATTTATTCATTAGCCGTTCTCAGCCCTATAATATAATCTTTAATCCTCTTTCTGGACCTCATGTGAATATTTAATATTTTCATCCTCAAAGATATTACCCAGAAATAGATAAATACTTTCCTAAAACAACATTTAAACAGTTTATGCCAAGACAATTATCTCTGTCTGGGGACAGAGACAAATATTTTAGCCACATTTATCTGAAGTATGTTTACTTTAATGCATTTTGTAATTTCTATTCGGTTGGTCAGAAACAGATATGTATATCAAGATAGTTCATAGACATTAATGCTGAGAATACATTCAATTTGTGACAAAATGTTTCAGAGGATTGCATTTTTGTACATCAAACATTGATTACATTTTCAGGCAGAGATCACTTAACACACAAAAAAAAACTATTTCCCATGTAAACATGTCCCAGTATACATTCAACAGCTCAGTGTTGGGATATTTGATTAATATTTATGTAAAAGGTCTATTTAAAAACAAGTGCATCATCAGTACATGATCAGCTAGTGACAGTACTGAGGGACAAGTTGTACACCAGTGTAGGTGCACAGTGTTGAAAATAACACCTCACTCACTAATGCATGAATGAGTACTGTGACAAGTACTATTACATAAAGATTTCATTTCTTTCTTTGTTTTATAAGTATTCTCACTTCTTTGATTTTATCGAGCAAAAGGATGACAAAAACACTGGTGGACACCAACAATATCTGGTTACTCCGACTGTTCACAGGAGAGGGAGCAGAGTTGAGTAATGAGCAGCAATATTACTTCTGAGGTGACAAATGACTAATAAGTAATGAGTAATGACAAATGACTAATACAGTGTTTTACTTTTTGAACAATGAGCCCAACACTGGTAGTGCAGAAGCAATAGCAACACCTATTCAAAGTCAGATACTCTCTCTAGGTATCATCATCCTCTGCCTTTGGAAAACTGAAGTTCAAGTAAAAGTATATATAATAAAAGTACTTACTAAAGTAATTTCACTACACTAAGTAGTTTACTAAGTTTACTGAGTAAAGCAGTAGTTTACTAAGCTTACTAGTACTTTACTAAAATGTACTTAGGTACACTACTTGAGTACATGTACTAAGTTACTTTCCACTGCCGGAAATAATATATCACATTCAGATAAACTCTGCATGAAGAGAAAGAACTTTATTTTTAGAGTGAAAACATGTGTTCTAATTTAAATGAAGAAGCTTAGCACAAGTGTTTTGAAAATTTTTGGCATTTCAGCTGTTTTCAATTTATGCAAACAGTATTTGCTATTTTTAAACCGGCAATATTTTGATGTATTTTTGCCCTTTTCTATTTGGGAAAATGTGGCTGCGGGAGAAAGGAAGGATCCAGATGGCACAGAATAAGGCATTAAACTCTGCACTGAGTAGTCTATGATAGGACTACCTCTGCCAGAGATGTGCAGTACCTTGTGATACCTGTATATAAAACCCACAATCCTGAAAATCTGTTAAAAAATTCATGCCATGTTTTTTTTTTTTTTAGATTCTTGGAAAACTAGCCCAATGAGACGTAATACATGGCACTCGCTCAACTCTGTACTGAAGGGAAGGCCCCCTGTCCAAAGAACCTGCTGCTGTCTGATTATAGAAATTCTTTCTTTCCCCTTCCATCCCTCCTTCCATCAAGCAAGAAGCAGAGCTAAGCTTGTGTGTGAAAGCCGTGTGAAAACTAGACTACTTCTCCTGCTCTGCAGGCCTTCATGCCCCAGTGAACACCCACTTTGCACACACCTTTTTTCAGGACAGGAGGATAGCTTGCACTTCAGAAGGATATTAAATATTCACTCTCCTACCTCCTGGGCTGTGGGGAAGGGAGGCTTGGGGCTAATTACTGAGTTGGGAACCAATGTGTGTGTGTAATGGGTGTGTGTGTGTGTGTGTGTGTTTGCTCATGCTCATGTGTTTACCAGACAGAGAGCAGTGAAGAAGTAGCAGCAGTGTTGGTCAGATTCATCTCCGGTGTCTCAGTTTATGCAAACAGGAAACAGAACGGGCTGTCCCTGTGACCTCACAGCCAGTCATTAAGACCTAATGATGAGGTAACGCAACACTGTGCCACAGACCTCTTTAACACTGCATCTGTCTCATATTCATATTCCCAGTTTGTGGTCACATAGATTCACCCGACCGCATTTTTGCAAAATGTTTAGTATCTCTTGATTTGGCTCCAGTGTAGCATAACTTTCCATGCAAACAGATTATTAAAATACACACTTGCTGCACTGCTCTCCACTCCTCCTCTTTCTGGTCTGGCCTCTGCCCCATACAGACATTCAGATTAAATTTCCTCTTTTCTGAAGCGATGTCATTTCTACATTCATAAACAATAAATACAAAGACGCCTCACGTTGTTTCAGCAAGGAAATTCACAGCTTTGTGTCGCAGAGCTTGTGCTCCTCTCTAATCCTGGGACCTTGTGACACAAACTAGTCACTGTGCTGAGTGTCCTGGTTAGCCTTCTCGCTCTGTGTTCAGTTCACATTCCTGTAATCTCTTCTTTGGCTGGCTGGGTTGGCGCACTGCCCAGAGGGGAAGGGAAAAGGTGCAGTACGAGAGAGAGAGAATTGATGGGAGGTGGAGCCGGTCACGCATGGGCTGTTCTTCTATAGTTAGAACACACACAACACACCTGGGGTCAGTTTCAATGCTGTCTTTTGTATTTAGCATGATTCATTAGCCGTGCTTTAGCCCGGCCTATGCGTCAGGCTACATTAGCCTCGATCTGACACGCGCGGTTTCCACTGAGTGCTCCATTTTAGAAGCGAGGCTCTGGTCCCGATGGCTTCCTGTTCCAGTCCCTGTCTGTTCAACCACCACTGCCAAGTCACTGTGCATACAAAGTCAATTCCCTTCCCAAACAGTCTGTGCTTTTGGGTTTCTGACAATATACCGGAGTTCAATTCCAAAACCACTGAAAGCACCACAGCAGCTAGGAGTGAGCTCTGCTTGTGACTTTTAAGGGTCACATTTGTGCTTCCCGTTGACATTTGTTGTTTTAATCTTTTTGGTGTTATTATTCAATAGCAGGAAATCTACTTCTAATGGGCTACATTTGAGATAGTTCATCCATCACTTTGGTCTCTTGGGATCCAGACCGGAGGCAGGCTATTTTAAGGAAGGCTCTGATTGAGTTTTATTTTTTTGTCTTTTTTTTGCCCTTTAATTCACTCAGTGAGCTGAACTATTTGGCTGGTGCTAAAATGTCTTAGTCCTTTCTCTTGCCCTCTCTCACCCCCACCCTCCCTCGCAGGGCTTCTCTACCTCTAGTCCCTCTCTCCCCAAAGGCCAAGGTAGGTGTGCAAGCAGTCACCTGTCAGGATTAATTAAAGCTTATGGCTGCTGATAGGTGCCAGGGAATAATCCTGCTCCCCGCTGGTCTGGGACACAGCCTCCACTGTGACCTTGTGTTGGATTTCACAGCGCCTCTGGGAGAAGAATAATATGTGAGGCACACCCAACCTGTGCACACCCACATGTGTGCACCCTTCTTAATCCACAGCACCATAACCAGACCCGGTTGTACTCAACAGATTATATCATTAGAAGCTGGCTTAATGCTTCACAGGTCTCTAGTAATATGTCAGTCATACTCACGGGCCACACAAGGTGTCTTCTGTAAAACAGGGAACACGTTGTGATTTTCTTGTAGCCGCTAATACTAAAGGACTGAGGCTGACAGAAATGAGGGAGAGAGGTGGTGAAGAATGAGAGGAAAGTGTGGCAGGGGTCTTAAAAAATGCATCAGTGCAATCTCATACACTCTTCCCTCTCCCTGCCTTACTCTCTCTCAGTTGAACACATGTATCAACCCATGTATCAGAAAAATATCTGCCCCAGAGATCACATTAGCTCTGACCTTGTTTCTCTTGAAACGCTGACTTGACATTTCATAAATGCCTCGTAGAAAGTAGTCAGAAAGTTAAAGAGGCCACAAATTTGGATTATCAGCATGTACACCTCCAGAGACGTTCAGGAGCAGTCAACTTCCAACATCAGTCCTTATTCTTCTAGTCACGGTGACCACCAATATTCAAGCTTTTTTCACTATAGCTCAGGCAAACAGGCAAAAAAAAAAAATCAGATCTCGAAAAGTACGATTTGGGATGCACTGGGATCTACTTTTCTTGTTTTTAGATGCATTGATGTGATTGTTAAATTAGGTTTTCTGAATGAGAGTGAAAACATGATGCTGACAACATTCTACCTAAGAATATGCCCTGATTGGGCATATAGCACCCTGGGTTATACATCTATACAGTCAAACGTGTATTTATGAGTATTTACCATGTAAGTCCTGACAATATGTTATTTTTGGTTGTGTCTTCCAGATCCTGGCCATCGTCTCCATCCTCTTCATCGTGTTGTCCACCATTGCCTTGTCTCTGAACACCCTTCCAGAGCTGCAGGACACAGATGAGTTTGGTCAAGTCACAGATAACCCACAACTGGCCCATGTGGAGGCTGTGTGTATTGCCTGGTTCACCATGGAATACATACTCCGCTTCCTCTCCTCCCCCAGCAAGTGGAAGTTCTTTAAAGGTCCTCTGAATATTATTGATCTTCTGGCCATTCTGCCGTACTACGTCACCATCTTCCTGACCGAATCCAACAAGAGCGTGCTGCAGTTCCAGAACGTCCGTCGGGTGGTTCAGATCTTCCGGATCATGCGTATCTTGCGTATTCTGAAGCTTGCCCGACACTCCACGGGTCTCCAGTCTCTGGGCTTCACCCTTAGGAGGAGCTACAATGAGCTGGGCCTGCTGATCCTCTTCCTGGCCATGGGCATCATGATCTTCTCCAGTCTGGTTTTCTTTGCTGAAAAGGACGAGGACGACACAAAGTTCAAAAGCATTCCAGCTTCCTTCTGGTGGGCCACTATTACTATGACCACAGTAGGCTATGGAGACATTTACCCAAAAACTCTACTGGGAAAGATAGTAGGGGGTCTGTGCTGCATAGCTGGAGTACTGGTGATCGCCCTGCCTATTCCCATCATTGTAAATAACTTCTCTGAATTCTATAAAGAGCAGAAGAGGCAGGAAAAGGCTGTCAAACGAAGGGAGGCCCTGGAGAGGGCCAAGAGAAATGGCAGCATTGTCTCTATGAATATGAAAGAGGCATTTGCCCGCAGTGCAGAGCTGATGGATGTGGTAGTCGAGAAGAGTGAGAGGCCTCATGATAACCATCTTTCTCCAAGTCGCTGGAAATGGACACCCAAGAGGGCTGCATCTGAGACCAGCTCAAATCGTTCTTTCAATGCACAGGAGTTAAGCTCTCCCAACAAAGCCAGAGCCACCAGCCCCCAGAGGCTCAATGCTCAGAAGCTTGAGGAGATGTATAATCAGATGGCCAAGACACAATCCCAACCCAACCTCAATGCTAAAGACAGAGGCTCCAGAGTTAGCAAGCAGAGAGATGAGATAGAGCTGGGGACCATCCCAGATCAAGGGCCGCCAATGCTCGGAACCCGGGAGGGAGTAGGGGACATGAAAAGCTTGTCCAGCATTGACAGTTACATCAGCTGTGCTACAGACTTCCAGGAGAATCCACGCTTCCCCCATAGTCCAGCAGTGGGTCTTAGTCTCCAGGAGAGCAGCCGGTTCTCCCATAGTCCTGCTGCAGGTCTGTCTGGGCGTGCCAAAACAGGCTTTCAGACATCTCTGGAACGTGAGCCCATGCTGACCCCTTTGTCTAAACCCTCTTATTCAGAGAACGCACGAAAATTCCTCTTCTCTAGTAACCCTTCAAAAAGCCACAGTACAAGGGGAGGCTGCCATAGCGAAGGGGAGTCAGGTCCATCCCCTCACTCGGACAGCTCAGTCCTGTCAGACCATTCCCTGTTAAGCCCTGAGGTTTCTGTCTACACCACTGCCAGCAGTAGGACACCACCTAAGTCCCCAGAAAGCACGACCCTCACCCCAGCTGTCTTCACCTTCCACGACTCCTCCATCAGCAAGTACATTGACGCTGATACAGATGATGATGAGCACCTTCGTGATGTCTCTGATGCCAGTCCCTCTGAGTGTCTATTGGCTGGTTCAAGCCCCAAATGCCGCATAAATATAAATTACCAGAGGGGCACCAACCATTTAGAGACAGCCCAGAAAATGCTGGGCCAAAACTGCCTGTTTCCCCTCGAGGGGATTCGTGGGGGTGCTCATGAGAACCATGTAGGGCCTGAGATGGGACGCAGACAAAAAGTGGAAAGGGGGCGTCAAAACACCTTGAATGAAAGCCACTGAGGTGCAGGGCAGAGCAAGGCAAGCACACCAAACGGGAAGCTGGAGCAGGGATGATCACGACAGGGACACCAGAGGGACATAAGACTCTGTATGAGACAAAGACACACAGAGACAATGGGAAAGACAAAGGGTCATACCACGCTGAGACATTTCACAAACTCTCTGAGCGTGCCATTGAGCAAGAAGCTCAGGGTGAATGTGTGTGGTGAATACTCTGGGAGAAAAAAAAAAAACACTTCTAACTTGAGAATGTCACTGCCCCTCCCTTCCACTCATTCCTGTTACTCCACACCCACAACACAAATGAGCACTCCCAGGTAGCCGGCTGGTCTGTGCAAAGATCCCACAGGGAGCGGTGGAAGCAGAGTTGTCCGAGAGAATGAGATGTAGCTGCAGCCGGTGTGGCCCAACCGAATGACGTGGTTTCAGGGGCAGGGGGTTGAGGCCATGTTACGAGCATTGTGGAGGTAATTGTCTACATATCCTCCAGGAAAACCCCAGCTGCCCACTGTTCCATTACTGAGTTCCACCTCATTTTGTAGTCTCGAAGATATAGGAGAGGACCTAGACGCCTATAAGCTACTTACTCGTGCCCTCCATTTCCAAACCTGGCCTTAGTCATTTACATTTGTAGGGGTGTGCATGTCTGCATGTGCGTGTGTATGTATGTGTGTGTGCTCGCGTGTAGGTGCGTGTGTGTATGCAGTGAATGCTGATGGGTGTGCTTGTATGATGTATCAGTAATTTATGTATACACACTCTTGAGATTGTCCTACCTAATTTATTTTTATATAGATAAAAGAAAGTTCCTTATAGAAATATGTGATTTGCTAGTCTGCTGTGTCATAATCATATGTGATAAGTAATCCTGTATAAGATTTTATCTCCTGGCACAGAAGCTGCAGTTATTGGAGGCTCCAACCTATCATCCGTCATAATGAGTGCTGTTTCTTGGACAGTATGTTGCCATCCCCTACACTATCATGTCACGATGAGAGTGGAGTGCTATACTTCTCAAATCTCTACCTGTGAATATTGTCTTAGTTCCTTGCTATCGTTTTCAAAAGGTGATAGTGCGGAACAAGAGTGTTTGGCTAGCACAAAAGCCAGAAAAAAAAATCCTGTTGATTGCTGCATTGCCCACATTTAAGAGGCATGCATGAACCCAACTAGTCACATTACAAAGATATGATGAGTTTTAAAGTATTGCTTATCCTCCATATATAAAAGGTAAATTAAATGAGAAAAAGAATACATTTATTGAAGTTTTCCAATATTTAATGTTTAAAACATATGCATAATGACATAGCTTAGATAATAGTAACACATGCTCAGCATGCATTGGCCTTCCTTTGACCAACATAAAAGCTGCCAAAGAGAGTACACTACAGATAATGGTTGATGTGTGTATAAGAGATTGAAACTAGGTGTTAGCTATCTCTATTTTATTCTTTAACTCATTAAAACCACATCATAAAAAGGCAGAATAGCATTGAGTATAATATTGAGTATATCCAGACTTCTTTTCACACAACTCAATGAAAGAAGAAAAACACACTCATGCACACACACCATACACATGCACACACAAGCACAAACACACATGCACACACACCATATACATGCACACACTAAAAGACCAAAAGGACAAAAGATACATACAAGTATTGAAGACAATTTTCAAGATGCATAGCTACAGCTAGTTTCCATGGTGACAGCAGCTGTCTTCAAAGGCTGGCAGCAGCGCAGCACCGCTTTGTTAATTGGGGTGGGGAAGGTCTGATTGAATCTAATATATGCACACACAAACAAATTCAAGAACACACACACAGAGGCATGCATCCATATAA
>OMLF01028302.1:15160-42020 GCA_900302615.1 Holocentrus rufus
AAATTGACTCTCACAATAAACATTCAGAGTTAGTGAGAGAGAATGCCTGCCATTAAAAGAGAGAGAGAGAGAGAGAGAGAGAGAGAGAGAGAGAGAGAGAGAGAGAGAGAGAGAGAGAGAGACGGTTTGTGAATAAGACATATGCACATATCATGAAACGACACATCAGGGAGTTTGACATGAGTGGTGTCACCTAAGTTGGTGGCAGAGAGTAATGCTCCCATCTGCCAAGGACTTTTTTTAAATACCTTTCCTATGTTTCCGGAATCATTTGAGAAGTTTGCTAGTTTATGGTCGCTTGTTGTATAGTGTTTGGTTACAATGGATTACTGTTTGGGCAGTCAGTTTTGGAGTCAGAACAGCAGTATCAGCAAAGTACTGATGCCACTGTAAGTCACAGATAAGGTGCTTCACAATATGCATTTACTCGTAATGTGTAAAAGTAAAACTCAAAGTGCATATGAATGTTAAAAGGCTATATGGCCATAGTCTATTGCAACCTCTACAGTATTAAACTGCATTATTATTTGCAAACAGATTGAGCAAAGTAAACTGATTTGACATTACTACATAAACAGATTTTATTTTCAAAATTGTGCAAGGACAATTGTAAATGAGCTTAAATATTGATGGTAGGTTGCAGCCCAGTCTGTCATTGTAGTGGCATGAATGTTCAGTTGAGGGGAGAGGATCGGTGAGGGGCTAAATGACTGAGTGTGTATGAATGAAAAGTGATGGACAGATATATTAGAACCACTGGTTCAGCAGCAGACAAGTCTTGGCAAGAAAATGGTTGAGGTGGTGAGTATATTGCCAACTTTGATGGTACCCCTTCCTAAGGATAGTTTTTGGTTGCTTGAGGGGGCAGGGTCTGGACAATCTTTCTTGTACACTTTCTGGCATTGACATTACAGATCCTCGATCAGAGGCAGTGGACAGACTGTGACCACTTAACCCAGACAGTGCAAAACATCTTTTCCCAAGAGGGAAGCCAAGCTAACTGTGACTGAGGATGGAAGGATATATTTGAGGATGCATCACTACATTTGGACTGCTTTTGTTTTCGAGATGTGGACCCTGCTGTCTTTCTATTTTGTAATGATAGTGGGAATGTTTTCATCCCATTTGAAGCTGAAAGACATTCTGGCCCGCACCAACTTGAATGACTCTTTGTTGTAAACTGTCTTTCCGTCTGTGCTGATTTCCAGTTGCTGCAGGAGGTTGCCTGCCTGTTGCTATGGTGCAACAGGCAGGCAACCTCTTCCTTGTGATCTTTCCATTGCTACTGATACTGCTACTAATACTGTAATGTCACTTGCAAACCCAAAGAGTTTGTCTCTTGTATTTGGGGATAAAAGCAGCCTTGTTGGCCATGTCAGAGTTTTTACAAAGTG
Source organism: Holocentrus rufus (assembly GCA_900302615.1). Taxonomy (NCBI): domain Eukaryota; kingdom Metazoa; phylum Chordata; class Actinopteri; order Holocentriformes; family Holocentridae; genus Holocentrus; species Holocentrus rufus. The sequence goes on from OMLF01028302.1 coordinate 16,555, forward strand.
ATGCTGAGTGAAGCTGAAGTGAAGGTGAAACACATTGGCATCATTGTCCCAGGAATAAAACTACATAGACTTCTTTCATCCTCCTATCCAAAATCAACTTGATTTCTGCAAAGAGCACTTTGTCACCACACATACACAGCATATCAGCCTCTTTTAGCTTCAGGCTGAGTTCAATGGCATACCATGGCCTATCAGTGATTTGACCAAATCCTGCATTGTATCCATTTTCTCCAATAGTCTTATATAGTATATAGAAATGCATAATAAATACTTCATTTTTACCAGTATCCCTAAGCTACTCCAAAAGCACTTTTTATGTAAAGCACTCTGACCGCTGAATTGTTCTCTCAAGATGAGGCACAGGGTTCAGTCCTTGTAAAATGCCGTTGCTTGGGACAACGCTGCTAACACAACATAAAAACTGAAGTGAGGATGAGCCTTTATACAAAAGCGAGCCCCTACACACACACACACACACACACACACACTTTACAAGTTCCTGACCCATGCTCCATGTCTGTGTTGGCACAAAGAAGCAGCACATGGACACCATTTTCACCGATATCTATAGACCATGTCATACTTGAGACATGGAACAAGTCTATGTACAGTTGTACATTGTACTTTTTTAACAAAAACTTTAATGTGGAAGGGTAAACTGAAAGTGATGAAATATCAAAATACAGAGAGACTGGGTATGAGATGAGCACAGAGAGCAATTTGGTCTTGCCTGGTTTGAGCTTTCTATAAACTAAATGGACTGATATTCATCAGCATCAGATGCTTATATGCCTCTCAAGCCTTAAATATGGTACAGAATTTCTTTAGGTCGTTATCTGGACCTAAACTTAATGATTGCACCACTTTAAATTTCAAATGTCTTGATCATGTTCGGTGTGAATATCAAAACAACTAATGTCACAGTCCAAATGTTATGGCTTTAACAATTTAAAAATTCATGTGAACTGTCAAATAACATTTGCTAGCTCTTGACAGAATTCTTTTTGGAAATGTATGAACATTTTGTTCAGTTTCAACTACATTCTTTTCAAGGAGGCAAACAACAACCCCATGGCGCAAATGCCTGATATGCTGACAGTTGATTTGACATGCTGTAAAACGGTACAAATTGTTAGGGTAGTCGCAGTATATAAATAGCCTAGTGAAATAAAGAAGCAGATTTTGAATTGCATTCCTCACGACTATCATTTTATGTAATGTTACAAAAATAAACTAAGTTGCTTTACAATTTCAGCTGACCTTGTGTGGTGTGTGAAGGCAAAAGATAATTTACAGTGATTGAGCAAGGTGACTGTCGCTTAGCAACGGAACGCTGAACCGCCTCCAACATTCTAGAGCACACGCCAGTCTTCTGAGCACGCAACAATAAAAACTATGCTAACATCAACATTTTTATGTAGGAGCTAGTTTGCAGCTGTGACATATAATCCCGCTGTATTTGCCATTTTGCTACGGAAAGCGACGGCTGAAAAGATGTCAAGGTCTTGAGAGCAACAACAGCAGTAATGTCCGACGACGAAAGTGTGCCTTCCTTTTTGGAGGACGGCAGAGTAAAGCTTGTGGAGGAAAAAGTTTGTCGGTTACTGAGACTGCAGCGCGAGACATGGGAGAAGAGTGCAGCCAGTCAAGAGATACAGACACTTCTGAAAGACTTCTTTGAAAAGCAAAACATTATATTTTTCTCTCCAACAGCCAGCGGTTCTCTAATTGCTTCCAAAGAGGTACGCCGATTTTTTCCAACAGTTAACCTAAATGAATATGTATAAACGTGACAAGTAGGCCACATGAAAAATGACTGTTGTTACACATTTGGCCTCACTGATTGTCGTAGATACTGCTTGAAGCTGCCATGTCTTAAAGTTGTCGTAAAAACTTGTAATTATGTCTTAAATGCAGGGTCCACCTGCTACTCAGAGCAAGAAAGTCTATATTCTTAAGAAGAGAGTTGTCCCCCTCAACTCTGAAAACTGCAGGGAACTTCTGCTTTTCGGCCTCATATCTCCATCACCACTGCCACAGCTGTCAAACACAGTTGAACAGGTGATCATTATACCCTCCAGCATGCCATCTGTCTAATATCACACTAGTGAGTTTAGTTGGTCCTGTAAAGAAATCAATTTGCTGCAAGTGGAGTCAGTTGCTGAGATTTCTTGCTTGCCTTTAGGAAAACTGGGTAAATTGATTCTGTATCTCTTGTCAAGGTGTGTGTTCCACTGCTGTCAAACAAGAAAAATCATCAGATGTGGCCAAATTTAATGTCCGAGGACATTATTCGACATGTTGAGAACATGAGGAGTAAGACATCAGTTGTCCGGGGCCAGATTTTAGGGAAAACTCTCCTTCCTGTTCCACCAGCAACAGCCTGGATGGAGAATTCTTGCAGTACCATCAAAATGTAAGGACACCATTTTATTCATTTATTTTTTTTAAGCAAAGACTTCCATTATAGACTTTTTTTTTGATGATGCAAGTAGACCTCATATATGTCCTCTATATTTCTGCTGTCAGGTATGACAGCTATGACAGGACAGTGGCCCACACGATAGAGTCCCAGGTCATCAGCTGGACCAGCCTGATCCAGAAGGTTTTGAGAGAGGATTCAGCCAAGCTGCTCACAAAGGGCTGTAATCCAGGGCCCACTGCAGAGCTGAACTTCTGGGCCTCCAGGAAGAGCAATATACAGAACATTTATCAGCAGGCATGCTTTGTCTTCATCTTGATTTTCCATCATATGCTTCATGATTTCTTCTTTATGTCTCTTGATATTCATCTCAATGTTACAAATGTTGATACTTCAATTCATAGCTTCAGAGTCCCATTGTCCAGAGAATGGTGAAGGTGTTGGAGAAAATGGACAGCAGTTATCATCCTACAATCAAAACTCTGATTGAAAATGTATTTGATGGTAAGATGTCTTTTCCAAAGCCAAATAATATGTATTGGAGTTGGTGTTTGGGTGCATTATACAGTATAATGTGATAATCAAAACTAGTCATGTTGTTTATATTTATGGTGGGATTTTTTTGTGCACTTACAAGCACTACAAGAGGCCCAGGACATTGACCTCCATCTACAGCCTCTGAATGCACAACTGTCTCTGCTGGAAAAGGAAGGATTTCCCTGTGCTGAGCCATTCATCCCTGCACTCTTTCACACACTGTCCCTTATCTGGACCCACTGCCCATTTTATCAGAGGCCAGCACGCATTGTGGTGCTACTCCAGGAACTCTGCAATCTGTTCATTCAACAGGTTAGCCTCCACAGTTAAAACATAAAGATGTATTACATTGAGTGACACAGCTTTGTTACAGTTCTGCTAATGTTTACATTTGTTGAAGGGCATGGCATGTGTAAAAGATTGAAATGAAGTGCATTATCATTCTTTTGTGCAACCTTCAATTAAATATCGCTCTGCTGATCTTTTAGTTCAGTAGTTGTGTTCCACTGTTATTGTGAGACAATTCACAATTGCAGAATATTTCATCCTGTAGGCTTCAGATTACCTCGTGCCAGATCTGCTGCTTACAGAGGACACAGAGGAAGGTCTACAAAGGGTAAAGAGAGTGGTAAGAGTCTTCAGATGTTTCAGGGAGAGCTACCACACCCAGAGGGAGAAGTTGGCCAACAACATGAAACATGCACCCTGGGATTTCCCATCTGCCATGGTTTTCCCACGTTTCAACCAGTTCCTTAATCGTGTGCTGCAGCTGGAGGTAAGGTCATATTTTAAAATTTTCCACTATAATCCTGTTAGAATTTGCATGATCCAGCTGGTTTTGTTTTCCCTCATAATATGTTGTCTTTTCAGGACTTGTTTGAAATTATGCTGGACTTTCAGCGGCTGGAGAAGCTGGAATTTGGTGGACTCAAAGGCAAAATCTACAGTGAGCAAGTTGCTCAGATGTATAGAGAGTTCAGTGACCACTGCCAGGTGTTCAAGCACAGTGAAAACAACCTACTTGACTGCAACTCACAGGTGACATTTGTTTTTGACAACATAAATGTATATTCATAGCATATATGCACATTGGTACCTTCCTCTAACACTGATAAGGGAAAGATAACAGTGGTGTGTTGATTTACATACTGCCGTGTACTGCTGTGGAAATTGTGTCGGCCACTCTTCTAGAGTAATGTATGTTACAGCTATATATCAACTTGTTCGACTTACCCAGATAAGATACCGTCATAAATTTCTAACATAATTACTGAAAGGAGAAGAAATAGCTGGTGAAGTCAGGACAAGCCTTTCTGGCTATAAAAGCTGGTTAATTTGTTTTATCAAGGCCTAGCTCCACTGATTGCTGTCAAATTCCCAGTTGGTATTTTTGCCTGTGCTGTAAACATTATTCCTAAAATGAAAATCATCTCATGAAAATCATGCTCAGAGCGAATTGTGAAGGACTGTTATAGATTATGTAGATTAAAAACAGTATTTTTAATCCATGGCTTCACACACTGCAGCATCTATCACTGCGTAATGAGGAACTGTTCAATTTCTCTAAAGGATTTTGAAAAAGAGTATAAGGACTTCAAAGTGAAGATTGTGGACATTGAATGCCGCCTTGCCTCCGTTCTTTGCTTGGCCTTTAAGGATTGCTCCGGATTGGAATCAGCATTCAAAGTAAGCAGTGGTGGATAGTGAAGATGCTGCTGCTGGTGACCGTGTTGATAAAGTGAATAAAGAATGACAGAGCTACCAATTGGGACACCAACATCATCTGAACAAGCATTTGTTTTTTGTCCTTTAGTTGTTAGCAGTTTTTGAACCATTCCTGGAGAGAAGACAAATCAGGCAGATATTCAGTCCCAGCTTCCATATCCTGCAGCAGCATTTCCGAGAGGAGCTGGAAAAATGCAAATACCTGTATAAACTGCAGCTCAGTCAGGTACGATATTAAAAACGGCAATGTGGTGTACTCAAAAATGTAGTATACTCAAAAACTATGTAACAATAGGCATTGTTTAGACATTGTTTTTCTTTCTTGTTTTGTTAACAGATGGAGACCGGTCTGACTAAGAACATGGCTCACACATCTGGTGCTTTGAAGTGGGCAAAAATGCTCAAGGAGCGCATTCAAACCCCATGGAAAAAATTCAGATTTCTGCTTGGCATGTAAGTGCAAACGCATAACTATTTCAAACAATGAATGGATGAATAAATAGATTAGTAAATAATTGTTTTAGGCTTATGAGTGAAAATTGTTTCAAAATGATGTCATGTATGTCAGGCCCATGGAGGATGCAGAGATGGTGCGAGAGTACCACATGTGCATGGAGATGTTGACTCTCCTTGACCGCTATGAGGAGGACATTTACTCTGATTGGTGTAATGGACTGGAGCAGGTCTGCTGGTTCAACCTGAACCAACCCCTAATCTCCAGAAATATTTCATCTGGTCTAATTTCAGTCAACTTCAATCCAAAGGTAATTTGAATACCAACAAGGAAGAAATGGGAAAGCACAAACCACCATCAGTGCTGAACAGTTCTCCAGTTTTCTGCCCGTTACACGCAAAAACATAATTTCTGTTATTTAGATTTTCAATTAAATGTATTTCTTGATCCTGCAAAAATACCTAAGATTTTGAATCAAATCAAATCTCAATTAGTTTTATAGGTTTGGCTAAAGAGAAATGATGATCCAAGGGCAGAAATCCCAGATCTGGATCACAACTAAAATCTAATTAGTTGTTACTTGGCTCAAAGCCTCTCGTTCTCACTAATTTCTTGGAAAGCTGTTCATAAGTTTGTGAGATATCCTTTTGGCAGACAGACATCCTTGGCAGAGGTAATAATTTATTAGCATTATTTCATCCAGTTATCGTATTTTCCAAAGGATTCTGGTGGTTAAGACAACACATTTTATTACCACCCCTTTGTGTCATGTTGTGTTTAGTAAATCAACATTTCTTTCTTCTGCCTCTTAGCTGACTGAAATCTTGAAAGATGTGAAGTATATCCAGACTCTCAATCAGATCAGCATCCCTGCAGCTGCAAGGACTGTATTTCAGAAGAATGATATGTTCATCAAGGTTAGAAATCAACATATTACTCCATGAATTCCAAACTGAAACAGATTCAGTTCACATTATAAGCATTAATTCTTGTTTATGCTTATCTTTAACCCAGCATTCACCGTCATATTTTCCATGCTTGTATTTTCCAGTATGTGGGCAGCCTGCAGTTGTTAGTTCAGTGGTACAACAAGCTGAAGCAGACGGTGCTAGAAGTGGAATTTCCTCTCATCAGAGCTGAGATGGAGTCCATAGATCTGCAGCTGACAAGGGCTGAGACTGACTTGACATGGCAGGACACGGACTGCTGGAGCTTCATCAGCACCACCAAAGACCTGGTCCACAACCTTGTGTGGCGAGTCCAGAAAACCAAGGACAACTGCGGAGCCATCCGGTCTCTGATGAAGGGATGGAGCAAACAGGCCATGTTTTGTAGGAAGGACAACAAGAAAAGCTCACTGATAGTGCTGGAGGACAAGAGAGACTGTGTCAACAAGAAATACAGCTCCATACAGGTGGATGGAGACTCTATCCACAAGCTGGTACAGGTGCGTAAGGCTGGATTCTCACGATAAATGCCACAACCTATTAGCTTATTTTTCACTACTGATCGTTATTGTTGGATGTACTCATGTACTCATTGTTGCTGAAAAAAAAAAACCACTAAAGGCATGAAAATAATGAAATGCATTTGCATTTAAGATGTAATAAGATTACAGCACCTGAGAGGAGCACCTCTGTGCACAGGGCATTTTAAACATATATTCATTTTCATTTCATATTATCAATGTGTTTGGCTTCAGATCTAGTTTAAGTACTACACTTTTAAGGCGATAACATCCAAGTTTAAAACAGTCATCTAGGCAGTACTAATCACCCACACTAACCACACATATCTACAGGCTTTTTATACATCGATTATTCTTCATATGTGAAGTACTTGTGATTTCAAATAATAATCATATGTTTATTGTAATTTGCATTGAGAACAGAGGTCAATTGTCTGTGTTGCTGACCAATTTACTGTTGTGATATGACAGGTGGAGCAGTGGACCTTTCAGTAGTGACATTTTTGCAGGTGCCTGCTCTGTGATTGATACCTGTTATTTTGTACATAATGGAGAAGGTGGTAGTGCAGGTGTGCATGGAGAACGGCCCATCAACAAACATTTGGACTGGACCCATTACTATCATGTTACAGCACTGCCTCAGTTAATAGTTAAGTTAAAGGAAAATTAATAATTAAGAAATACTCAAAAGTACAGTCACACAAAAATGATATTAAAGCAGTAATATAATAATTGTTATTAACTCCTTTGATCCTTTAACCTGTCTCAATGCTTCTGGTATTAATTTTCTATGCAATATTCTCCAATCTCATCAGGAGAACATGGGCCTTTTCCATGCTGACCCCACTTCAGAAGCATGGCAGTCCTACCTGGAGTATGTGGATGAGATGGTGGTGGAGGGACTCTTCAGCTTCATCAGCCGCTCTCTGGAGTTCTTTGTGGAGAACATGGAGCCAGGGCCGTGCCAGGCTCCTCTGTTTGATGCTCAGCTGATACTGACTGACTCAGTGATGACCTTTCTCCCCTCACTGGAGCGGGATGCAGGGGACGGCCTCTACGAGCTGATAGAGGGACTGGTGGGAGACATCTTCAAGACATCAATGAACGTGGACAGGGTAGCTGCTCATTTGAGCATGGAGAGCTATCAGGTATTTTGTTCTTACAACTGTTTGGATATTACAACAGATTTTCTTCCAGGGTGAAATTTTCTTAGCTCTCATTGCTGTTTTGTACAGGTGTTTATACGTGTGTGTATGTGGTAATGGGGGGAATGGTAGTTTCAGGAGAGTGGGGTTAGGGTGAAAGCAATCAGACGTTGTTTCAGACATGGGTTTAACTCATACATTTTAACACCTAATTAATCGTATCATTTGTACAAGTAATATTAATGACAGAGTTGGTATCGGGTAAATTTTCGGTTTAACGCCCTGTATTCATACACCTTTCATTTAAAATAGTGAAAATAGTTGATGACAATAACGTTTGTCAGACACAAAAAGTAACCAAAATAATTACTGTGGCAAAACTCAGACACATTAAATGCTCCAAAACAAATAGCCCACTAAAAATGATTTCCAACAGGTCTGTGTGTCATACTCCTGGGATAATACATGATGTGATATAACTCTTACAGGATATGATGGATGACATGCTGGATTTGCTGGACCTGAGACAGGAGATTATGGAGCGAGTGGACGCCGTCCTCAAGAAAGCACTGAATTACCAGAAAATGTTTGACTGCTACACCCATCTATGGCTGGACGACAGGATTGAGTGTCTCAGTCAGTTTCTCCTGTATGGACGAGTGTTAACAAGTGAGGAGATCGAGGCTGGAAGGGATGTACTCCCAGAGAGTCCCCCTACAATTAATAAGTTCAAAGAGCAGGTGAAAGTCTTTCTTATTTCAGGTCTTACATAGAATATGTTTCATGCATGCATTGGGTTTATAATTTAGTTGGTTTTAATTTTACAGATAGATTATTATGAGGACTTGCATACTGAAGTTTCCAAGCTTGAAGACTTCAGAGTGTTTGATGGATGGTTCCGGGTGGACATCAAGCTCTTCAAAGTCGGTCTTCTTAACACCATAAAAAAATGGAGTTGGCTATTCAAGGAACATCTCATGACATATGTGACCAACAGGTAAAATTCCTCCTTGTGTGGATATTATAGACAGAATATCCCCTATCCTCCCTTTAACACTCTGCATCCACTCCTACACAGTCTTGATGATTTGGAGGAGTTTGTCCGAGCCACATTTGAAGGGCTCGGCCAGTCTGTGTCTAAAGGAGATCATCATGGCTTGGTGGAAGTTATGAGTCACCTGCTGGCAGTCAGAGACAGACAAATGGCCACAGACAGCATGTTTGAGCCTCTCAAGGACACAGTCATCCTGTTGGAACGATATGGAGAGACAATACCAGAACACATCTACTCTCAGTTGGAGGTATGGATGGAAAGGGATGAGTTAATTTTCATATTTTCTGCCAAGGCTAACCGTGCATAGTAACTTGAAATGATATGATACCAGAAGAACATTTGATTTTATTGCCATGCATGGAATCAAATTTCTTGCATTTATTTTGTGGCTAGTCAGTCTTTAAATATAGAAATGATCTCCCTGTTTAGGAACTCCCTGAAAAATGGAGTGAGGCTAAGAAACTGGCCTTATCAGTGAGGCACGAAGTGACACCTATGCAAAGTGAGGAAGTGATGGTTTTACGGAGACGGTGCATGGCATTTGAGGTGACAAGTCACTAATGGTTCTCATTTCCCCCAAAAAATAAAATCCACAGAATTAAAATGAAATATGCACATAATTAAAGTTATTCCTGTCTGAGACCATTCATCAACGAGACCACAGGTCACACAGCTGATGTCTCATTCTGCAGGTGAAACAAAGTCAATTCAGGGAGAAGTTCAGAGCAGAGGCACCTTTCAGTTATGAAGCAGCACATCCATACATCAGTCTGGAGAAAGTAAGAATTTCAACCATTTCTTGATTATATGCTTAAAATCTCTACACTGTGTTGTACTCTTTGGATAAAACATTTTCCATATGTGATTTCTCAGTCTGAAAAAGCAATTAGAGACTTGGAGAAAGAGGTTGCAGAGCTACAGGAGTCCACAAATCTATTTGATGTTACTATTCCTGATTACCGGGAGATCAAACTCTGCAGACGAGAGATCACAATCCTCAAAGAACTCTGGGACATTGTTGTATATGTGCAGGTAAGTAGCTTAATGTGTACTGTATACTCAAATGACACTATTCATGAGGAAGTGGAAATGATGAGCGCTTCATCACCTTATCCATAATAACACAATAACATGACAAGCCTGTCCTCTTAGAGGCTGTCATTGATTCTTTGAATGCTAGCATTGTCCTGCAGCCTCTAAATGTCCTCATTAAGCAACCTTAGCCCATTCACTCCTCTGCTTGTGTGTCTTTATCTATATAGAGCAGTGTGGAAAACTGGACAATGACCAAATGGAGGCAGATAAACGTGGACCAGATGGATGCAGAATTGAGGAGGTTTGCCAAGGTGAGGTCACCAACAGTGCTACATCACACTAGCGCATCTCTCCTGCTGTCTTGCTCGCATGCACCATTGCTGTTGGGAACAGATGCCCCTAATAACTAATTATGTTTACCTACCTTCTGTTTGTGTAGGACATAAGGAAGCTTGACAAAGAGGCCCGCATGTGGGATGTGTATTCCGGGTTAGACCTTTATGTGAAGAACCTGTTGACGTCACTGCGGGCTGTGAGTCAGCTACAGAACCTGGCAATACGAGAGCGCCACTGGGTGCAGCTAATCAAAATAACCAAGGTGCATAAATAGAATCAGTAAAGGTGTTATGTAAAAAGTGGAGGTTAATGTAAAATAGCTTGGCTTGCATTGTGGAAATCTGAGTCTTTGCCTAATGACATTAATTCTTTTCAAGCAGATGGACTTCACTATGAATGATGGTACCACCTTGGATGATCTCTTGGCTCTGCAGCTCCATTTGTTTGAAGAGGAAGTTCGCAACATAGTGGATAAGGCGGTCAAAGAAATGGCCATAGAGAAGGTTCATCTTCAGTTATCCATGGATCATGGTTATACGGCATATTGTCCCTCTGAATAATGTTATTCTGTCTTGACCTATCCCATAATGCAACATACATGACATAGCATTTCTGGTGAAGTCTTGTTAGATGTATTTATAAATTCAACCTAGCACTTTATTGCAACTGTATTATTAATATACCAAATTTCTTGCTAAGAAGTATAAATGCTTTATAGAAAACAAACTAAACAACACAGAACAACATAAAAAAAAAGGTAGAAGCAAAAACAGCGTAACCAGCTGAAACAAAATCTTGTATAGAGTCCACCACTGTAAACACTCTTACACACGGCTGTGTGTGTTCAGAGCGCACTTTCAGCATCTTAGAGAGTAATATGCTAAATAGCATTACTCTGAACTGCAAGAATTTAATTATGGATCCAGATATGCACTGAGAAGTTTTAAAAGAACTGCGGGTGACGTCCAGTGCTTGGACACTTCACAGTTGGAATGGTATGGAAAACTAGGGACCTGACAATTACCTGACCATTGTCAATTTTTTAGTCCATGGAATATATTGTGTATAAGTTATATTAGTTAAAAATTGTGCATTATTTTTTTCGCAGGTTATTACAGAGATAAGTCAAACATGGACATCAGTGGAGCTTTCATATGAAGATCATTACCGAACCTCTGTGCCTCTGCTAAAATGTGACGAGGAACTCATTGAAACTCTTGAGGATCATCAGGTAAATTCATAATATATAAGAATACTATATGAATTGAATTCTTCATGTCAGATATTTAAGAAAAATGTATAATATCTGTAATGCGCAAGAAGTGGTTCTCAGGACCAGCCGTCTGTGAAAGCCCAGATAGTTCAGTGTTGAATAGAGATAAGAGTGCAGTGAGTGGCTGCCCTGTCTGACTGACTAACAGCACAGCTGAGAGTAGAGAGGTCCCTATTGAGTCCCCTGATTTATAGTTGCTGTAGGACAGAGGACATTGTTGTACTGTGGCTGTCTTTGAATGCGTACACCAGATGCGTTGGGGGGTTACAGCCAGCAATTAGAAGTCTTGCCACTTCACTGCCTCCATCTTTGTGTGAACAGTTGAGTGTCTCCTCCTCCACTTTCCTATGGCCTCCATTGCAATGCATGCTGATGAAAAAAACTGAACGAATAAGCTTGGAATTCAAACTGGCAAGATGTAAACGTCCCTTGCCTGCAAATAAATTGTATGACAGTTTGGTGCATTTCAGTTTTACACCTGGACATAAGCCCTGTGATAAACTATGTAAAACTGTCTCTCCGCCTTCGTCCTACAGGTTCAGCTTCAGGGCATCTGTCAGAGTAAGCATGTAGATCACTTCCTGTCCCAAGTGTTGGAGCTACAGAAACAGCTGACTGTGGCTGACTCTGTGCTCATGATCTGGATGGAGGTCCAGAGGACCTGGGCCTACTTGGAAAGCATCTTCATAGGCTGTGATGACATCTGCCACCAGTTACCTGCAGATGCGCACAGATTCCAAGCTATAGATGCCAAATTTCAGGTCCCCTCTCATTGATACTATGCAGCATTACAATTTAAAATCATAGAGGTGCTAATTCTACTGTTCCCACCATTTTAATTTTAGCCTAATCGTTCTGGTTATTTTATTACAGGAATTAATGTTGGACAGTGCTAAAACTAAAAATGTCATTGAGGCTACCAACAAACCTCACCTATATGAACAGTTAGAAAATCTACAAAAAGGGTAACTGATCTTATGCTTCATTTTATACATTTGTTTTATGCTTTACAGTTCAAAGTTCTGTGCTCACCTACTCTTCCACCCTCTTGTTTCAAAGGCTGGCCTTGTGTGAAAAAGCTCTAGCTGAATACCTAGAGACAAAGAGGCTTGCCTTTCCACGTTTCTACTTTGTTTCATCAGCAGACTTACTTGACATCCTCTCCAAAGGGAGTCGGCCCAGGGAGGTACATCTGTGTTTGATCTTCCTAAAATTTTCTAGTTTTGATAAGACGTCACTCTTTTTATGCTTATTTATGGACTCAGCAGTGGCATCACTTAATCACTCATTGTCTTTTGCAGATCACTTGCCACCTCTCAAAATTATTTGACAACATGTCAGATCTTGAGTTTGTCAAAGATGAGCAGGTGCAGAGTCACTCTAAACTAGCAGTGGGCATGTACAGCAAAGAGAGGGAATATGTCCCATTTCAGAGTGGATGTTCATGTAATGGGCCGGTAAGATGAATTTCAGTATCAAAGCAGCAAAATCAGCTGTCGTAATTTAGAGAAAAAATTTAACTGATGATAAGTGTATGTTGCATCAGGTGGAGGACTGGCTGGCCTGCCTGGAGAACACCATGAGAGATTGTGTGAGGGGATACTTGTCTGAGGCTGTGTCGGTGTACGAGGACAGGCCCAGAGAGCAGTGGGTTCTGGACTTCCCGGCCCAAGTGGCCCTCACTGGATCTCAGATCTGGTGGAGTAACGACATGGACCTTGTGTTTCAAAGACTGGAAGAAGGCTTTGATTCAGCCTTAAAAGACTACAATAAGAAACAGGTACATTTTATGGTGATTTAACACATTAAAATTTTACATATACTTTACAGTTACATGCATCGGCTTAGGTTTTACGGGTATTGCATATTGAAGTTCTAATTTTTCAAGCAGTTACCTCCAGCCATTTGGCGCTAGCAGTTAGTTAAAATTGCTACTGCAGCTGTAATTGTTATTGTCTTATAAATATCACGTTAAATATCACTAGAGCTATAAAACACATGAAGCAATCATTTTGCTGAAGTTTGTTAAATACTTGTTCATCCCATTTCATCCTAACATTTTGATGACTATTACTAATAAAATTGTTTCATCATCTACTAAAAATTGTTACACCCCTTATATTGTAAGGACTGACAGTAATTAACATTGCTAGGAAATAAATACAGTTTCAGTCTGAAGATTACATACTCTGGAAATTTATTAGATGACCATGTTGTTGCATTTCCTGACGATTTACAATTTATGTATATTTTTTACATTTTGTTACATTTTGTCCGATTATTACATAAACCAGCAGTTAGGTGGCGACTGCTCTAGGGGAACGGACATCTGTTCCATTATCGCACACCTGAGTCAGTGACCTGACTTGAATTTGTTGAGCCATGCTGTGGGGTAATGCTCACAGTTGGTGTATTATCACTCTTGTCAGTTTCATCAGCACTACTTAAGGTTAGCATGTCCTTGGCCGCAGTTTGAATAATCTCTCTCTCCCCGTCTAACCCACTGTCCTGCACTGATTGGATCTGCTGTCATACAGGACCAGCGACAAATGCAGTGATGTTTCAGTCGCAATAAGAGGGCAAAGTTACTTCTCACTGTCTTTACTGTTAGAAGGATTTGGGATACTTTGTTCACATCTTTGCACATGAAATTAGCCCCTCAATAAATGTGTCTCATGCTTATTTTGTGTCCAGTTTGGAATACATGTAGTTGCTGAATGAAACAAATACGTTGGACCATGCAAAGTTATATCAATCTGTTGTCAATACAGAAACCTTAAACACAAATTTAAATTGTCCAAGTGAGTGACTATGTGTTTTCATTTTGGCCTTGAATCTGTTTTTCCCTCCTCCAGATTGCTCAGCTCAACTCATTGATCAGCATGCTGCTGGGGGAGCTGAGCTCAGGAGACAGACAGAAGATCATGACCATTTGCACTATTGATGTCCATGCTAGAGATGTTGTTTCCAGCCTCATTGCTCAGAAGGTTAATGCAACTGAATCCTCTTATTACATCATTTAATTTTAATCCAAGTGAAGAAACTTTAAAATTATTATCAGTGTTACTTGTGTGGGTGGGCTATATGGGTAAATAATATAATAATACCTTCTTTCACACTGGGTTGCAAAATCCAGCAAAAAGCAAAACATAGTATAGGTATGGTGAACAATATGGTGTTCCATATGCAGCCTCTAAAAAAAATATATGGAAACAAGCACATTTGTGTTTGGTAACCACGAGTGAATGCATTACCTAACAGCCTATCAGGATCAGTAGGTTTTGAGACCAATTTCAATAAATTCTATTTTCAAAAGAAAAGCAAGCTCTGCGCAGCTTCCAGTCCAGTGAAAAGGATAGAAGGACATGATGTCAGATTGTTATATCACCTGCTGGCAGTAATTTGTGTCTGATGGAACATGTTAGCTCTTTTTGCTAAAGTTTCATAGAAGCCACTTGTCTTCACAGGTCACCAACTCACAGGCCTTCCAGTGGCTTTCTCAGCTACGACATTGTTGGGATGAACAGCAGTGCCACTGCTTTGTTAACATCTGTGATGCTCAGTTCCTTTACTCATATGAGTATCTTGGAAACACACCACGTTTAGTCATCACTCCCCTCACAGACCGGTAACTGCTGATACCTGCCAGCTCCTCTAGTCTCCACACATAGAATTTCAACATATTTACTACATTCAGCACTGCTAAACAGGACGTTTGTGTGGCTCTCTGTTGTGCTGTTGTCTTGGCAACTTCAGGTGCTACATCACCTTGACTCAGTCTCTCCACCTGACCATGAGTGGAGCTCCAGCAGGTCCTGCAGGAACAGGGAAGACTGAGACCACTAAGGACCTTGGCAGAGCACTGGGCATCATGGTGTACGTCTTCAACTGTTCTGAGCAGATGGACTACAAGGTAAATGAAATTCATTCCTTCATAAAAACACAGTAGTTTTTAAACATTTATTTCCTTCCCTCAGTGGATATTTTGGGTTCATATCAGAATTCTTAAGGAAATTAGTCACTTTTTAATCTTTTTTTTCATATTCAGTCAATTGGAAATATCTACAAGGGTCTGGCCCAGACTGGAGCTTGGGGCTGCTTTGATGAGTTCAACCGCATTGCTGTTAATGTTCTGTCAGTGGTGGCGGTGCAGGTCAAAGCCATACAGGATGCCATTCGCAATAAGAAGAAAAGGTATAGGGAATCCAAACTGGACACTTTGAGCTTGCATGATGTACCACAACATATTAAAACACGGGTTAACTGTCAGTGCATCCTCACAGGTTCCTGTTCCTAGATAAGGACATCGTCTTGAAACCCTCTGTAGGGATTTTCATCACTATGAACCCTGGCTATGCCGGCAGGACAGAGCTACCTGAGAACCTCAAGGCTCTTTTCAGGTGGGGATGATACACTCTGTACACTGTGCCTTTGCCCAGCATAAAGCTCATTGTCTGCACTGTCTGTGTCTTGCTTTAGACCCTGTGCCATGGTGGTGCCTGACATTGAACTCATTTGTGAGATCATGTTGGTGGCAGAGGGCTTCCTCAGTGCTAAGCTCTTAGCCAGGAAATTCATCACCCTCTACACTCTCTGCAAAGAACTGCTCTCCAAGCAGGTGTGCACATACCAACATTTCCATAATGTTAATTATAAATCAGAGCTAAGTACATCAATTCATGATCCTTCACAATTATACCTCAGATGCATAGCATATTTATGCATGATGAGAGTAATCTCAGGGATGCACATCTTTACCTCTCACTGTTCTCTTTGTCTATTAGGACCACTATGACTGGGGTTTGCGTGCTGTCAAGTCTGTGTTGGTAGTAGCCGGGGCCCTGAGAAGAAGAGACAAGACTAGACCAGAGGATCAGGTAACTTATAATGTGTATGTCATATCACAACTATATGAGGGAGCATTCCTTTATATCATCTAAGAGTGCGCATATTAATTTCCAGGTGCTGATGCGTGCTCTGAGGGACTTCAACATGCCTAAGATTGTGACTGAGGATGTGACTATCTTCTTGGGCCTGCTGGGCGACCTGCTCCCAGGCCTGGAGGTTGAGAGGGAGAGAGACTGTGAATTTGAAAAGGCCATCAGGAAGACCACCCTGGAGCTTGGACTCCAGCCTGAAGAAACATTCATCCTCAAGGTTTGACACGAGATGGTGTTTTATCTTATCTCTGCTTAAAAAACAAAACAAACAAAAAAAAATACACTGAGAAAAAAATCAGAGCATGACAAAAAAAATGTCCTCTTGTCAGGTGGTGCAGTTGGAGGAGCTCATGGCAGTCCGTCATTCTGTCTTTGTTGTTGGAAATGCTGGGACTGGAAAGAGCCAGGTTAGACTTTAACAGCAACTCTATTGTGCCTCAAAATTATTATTTTGAAATGTCAACTGTCCAACTGTCCCTCTTTCCCTTTTCAACAGATATTAAGAGTTCTTTATAAAACGTATGCAACCCTGAAGAGGAAGCCTGTATGGAACGACCTGAATCCGAAGGCAGTAGACACAGATGAATTGTTTGGCTTCATCCATCCTGCAACTCGAGAGTGGAAAGACGGTAGAGACATGGATTTGAATCCTCATCAGAATAGCTACATTTAGCAGTGTTAACTGATAGTAGCTGTTTCAATGCTGAAACCCTCTTTTGATTGAAGTGAATATAATAATAAATAAAACTTCACATGTACAGTCTGTGATGACACATTCTTAGTCATTGTTGATGCTCTTCTGCCCCCATGTAAGGGTTGTTGTCATCACTGATGCGGGAGCAGGCAAACATCTCCCACTCAGGACCTAAGTGGATTGTGTTGGATGGAGACATTGATCCGATGTGGATTGAATCACTCAACACAGTGATGGATGACAACAAGGTACCTCCCTCCTGTTCACTCACACACTAGTGTACAGCACATACCAACCAGGGTGGTATGGATAGAAAAAAGATGTTTTTTTACTCTCCTTTTGCAGCCACTAAGTCACCTGTGGTGTAAGTTTTGTCAGTTTTTCTCCCGAGTGCAATGGGTCATGTTATCTTTCAAGTATTCTAAAACAAACCTGTCAGACCTGATGAGATTTGGAAGTGTATTCCTTTGTTTGTTTCATTGATATTAGTGCCTTATGCTTCAGTTGAAATCTCAATACTTAACATCTCTCAGGTCCTGACTCTGGCTAGTAATGAACGCGTGCCTCTCTCCTCATCCATGAGATTGGTGTTTGAAATCAGTCACCTGAGGGCAGCCACCCCTGCCACTGTGTCCAGAGCGGGAATCCTCTACGTCAACCCACAGGATCTGGGCTGGAACCCGTGAGTCATATAGAGGGCTACTTTGATTGTATTCAACCAACACTGAAGCATCTCTATGCAGTAGCCCTCTCATACTACAGTATATCTGAGTTCCTGTTGTTCTTGTGAGAGTATATCCCTATGCCAATGTTTTCATAATAAATACCTGTAAATGTATTGTGCTTGGCAATACACACTGATGCTGATCCTAATCAGATCAGCACAGCAATATAAGAATGTCTTTGTTTGGTGCTCAGGTATGTCGCCAGCTGGATAGACACACGAACACGCCAGACAGAAAGGGCCCACCTCACGATCCTGTTTGAAAAATATGTTCCCCGTTGTTTTGAACAGATGAGAAACACCCTCAAGACGATCACTCCCATGTCAGAGAACTCCATGGTGCAGGTGCGCAACGCTCAAGCACGCACATTTCTGTCACTATCTCTTGTTTGCTCAAACTGGCAACAAGTAATAATTTTGTTCTTGTTCAGACTCTCTGTGCTCTGCTGGACTGCCTCCTAACACCAGACAATATCCCATCGGACTCTCCACGTGAGCTCTATGAGACGTACTTCACCTTTGCCTGCATCTGGGCTTTTGGTGGGGCCTTGTATCAAGATCAGGTACTGCCTCTTTATAATTTAAATGGATGAGATAGAGTTTTATGTTTCAGATCTGCCGTTTGTTACGTACATGAACACATTTATGATCTTCTTCAATGCTTTGTGTAGCTTTATGATTACCGGGTGGAGTTCAGTCGGTGGTGGACCAAAGAAATGAAAGCAGTGAAGCTACCAGCACAGGGGACAGTATTTGACTACTACCTGGACCCTGTGACCAAACGCTTCCTGCCCTGGAGCGACACCGTGCCACCGTTTGAAATGGAACCTGATATGCCGTTGCAGGTATGAACACACACAAGCCGCTGCCGTCCCCTTTCATGTAACTCCAGAAACGCAAACTTTTCAAAGAAGGTTGACGCACAATCACAGGAAGCAACCTTCGTTTGAAAAGAAATAACCAAAAATGAACAATGCAGTCATATTAAAAATGTATGTATGCCTCAGTGAACATAATGAGAGAGGGTTAAGTCACATCATGAGGTTATGGCAGGGGTCCTAGAATGGATGATAGGCTTACCACTGTGTCTGATTACCGTCTACTGCACCCCATACCAGACTGTGTGGGGGTGAAGGCATCAGCACCAAGGCTTGAGCTATCACCCACGCGCTATTGTCTTTCTTTATGCTCTTGCATACAGCTGCGAATGCTCTAAAGACTCTTGCTGGGCCATAATTAGTGGGGTTTTGTTCTGAGCAAATGACGCTATTATGACAGAATAGTTGTGGTGTACTGGGGAAATACAAGAAATTATAAATCACACACATTTCACTGAACACATGTCTGTCAATAAATCACACTCAAAGAAAGCTATAATAACCATGTATGTTTCTGTTCTCCTTCTTCCTGCTGTTTGTATGATTGCAGGCTGTTCTTGTACACACAGCAGAGACGGTGCGTCTCAGGTACTTCATGGACTTGTTGCTAGAGAGGGGACAGCCAATGATGCTTGTGGGGAACGCTGGAGTGGGAAAGACTGCACTCGTCAGGCACAAGTTAGACTGTCTGCCAGAGAGTTACATGACTACCAAAGTGCCCTTCAACTACTACACGACCTCCCTCATGCTCCAAAGTGAGTGGGATT
Source organism: Holocentrus rufus (assembly GCA_900302615.1). Classification (NCBI taxonomy): domain Eukaryota; kingdom Metazoa; phylum Chordata; class Actinopteri; order Holocentriformes; family Holocentridae; genus Holocentrus; species Holocentrus rufus. Next base: position 36,007 of record OMLF01028302.1, read on the forward strand.
GTTCTGCTGTGCTGTGGCAAAGTATAACTCACATACATCAAGTAAACTGTAGCACCATCTGCTGGTTATGTTCAGACTCAGAGAGGGTGGAGGGGGAACATTTTTTAAGCCTTTTAAACTCTTCAGCTGATGTGTCAGATTATTATTACCTGAGTCATGACACCCTATATATCAAAAGTTGTTATGTCTTGCGTAAGATTGTTTTAGATCCTTGCAACAACTGTTAAATGTCACTTTCATAATAGCTAAGAGTGGCTTGTTTGTTTTTTTGACAATTTTCTCTCTTAGTGGCTCTCGAGCAGCCATTAGAGAAGAAAGCAGGCAGGAGCTATTCACCTTTGGGCAACAGAAAGCTGGTCTACTTCATAGATGACTTAAACATGCCAGCTGTGGACAGTTATGGAACAGTGCAGCCTCACACACTCATACGCCAGCATCTGGATTATAAGCACTGGTGAGAGATCTTCACATGCACAGTATCATTTCATCTACTGTGTGTGCGTGTGTGTATGTGTGTGTATTCTGTCAATATTGGCCATCAGCGTCACAGCCAAAATGTGTTTTGTATCAAATTAAGCCTTGTTCCTTTTCATTTTCACTCTAGGTACGACAGACAGAAACTGAGCCTAAAGGAAATACACAATACTCAGTATGTTGTCTGTATGAATCCAACTGCTGGGAGCTTCAACATCAATCCCAGACTTCAGGTATTTTTGCCTGTAAAACCATGATGGACCTTCCAAATATGTATTAAAAGGAGCATTCCAGCGTTTTTTTGTCCTTTTTTCATCTCATGGTCTTTGCTCACAAACTTACATAAGCAAAAGGAGGCAAAAAAAATCTGCACTGTACATTCCTCTGAAAAATGTCTGTCCCTCTTGTTTGCTTTCACAGAGACATTTCTCAGTGTTTGCAGTGAACTTCCCCTCACCTGAGGCTCTGACGTCCATCTACAGTCAGATTCTGAACGGTCACCTGAAGCAGCAGTTTTTCAGTCCAGCAGTTCAGAGGAGCGCTCCAGCTGTGGTCCAGGCTGCAATAGCTCTTCACCACAAGATGGTTCACAACTTTCTGCCCACTGCCATCCGATTTCACTACATATTCAACCTCCGAGATCTGTCCAATGTCTTCCAGGTAATGATGATAGTGAGGGAGTTTTACAGTTTTGGATGAAAAATGAAATTTTGAGTGGAACCTCTGTGTGCTTCAGGGCCTTCTCTTCGCTGGGCCTGAGAGTGTGAAAGAGAGTGTTGACCTCGAGCTTCTGTGGCTCCATGAATCCTGCAGAGTGTACTCAGACAGACTGGTGGATGTGAAAGACCTGCAGCTCTTCCACAAGGTCCAGATGGAGGCCATGCATGAATGCTTTGAGGTGCAGTTCAGATTCTGGTGAACAGTGCAAACAACATATATTACTGTCATCTTCTTTGTGTTAGTTAAAGATGCAATCACTTGCACACAAAAACATTGATGCAAAATTCATAAAGGTAATAGGGGCAAGTCTCTTACATTATTTATTGTGCTTGTCTTTTTCCAGGAGGTGGAGAACGAACAGGTGACCAAGCAGCCCATCCTCTATTTCCACTTTACCCAGGGGGGTGATGAAGCCTCTTATACACCTGTCACAGACTGGTCTTTGCTCAGGACCGTCCTTACTGATGCCCTGGAGAGCTACAATGAGCTCAACGCAGCCATGAACCTGGTGCTTTTTGAAGATGCCATGCAACATGTGTGAGTATAGTAAAGCAAATGATTATCCTAATCATGATCATAGCACACTTTGTATGCCTCGTTTCTGCAACAATGTTCATAAAGTCCTTTGCAGTCAAAACAAAATAAAGATACTAGACAGAACACTTCAATCAGAGCAAGGAATGCAAACAGAGCATTAAAGTGTAAAAATGGCTAGGAGCAATTTTATGTAGTTTTATCAATATGCAGTTTTAATGCTTAAATGCTGTTGTTAAAAGTATTGTTTGTTATTGTGGAGATGGCTGTTAAAGCCTTTTGAAAAGACAGTCTGTATAGATGTATAATATTGTTTAGATAGACAGCAATTTGGTGACACCACTAACACTGTGTTGTCATCAGCTGCCGTATCAGTCGTATCCTGGAGTCTCCACGGGGTCACGGCCTGCTGGTTGGAGTCGGGGGCAGTGGGAAGCAGAGTCTGACTCGTCTGGCTGCCTACATATCCTCTGTGGACGTCTTCCAAATCACCCTGAGTAAAGGTTACAGCATTCAGGACCTGAAGGTACACATTTGTATTGTTAATTGGTTACATAAAATACCTACCTAGACTATCAAATACCATGGAGCTTTCAAAATGATACTTTATAACTTTATAATAATCGCAATCCTTAGATGTTGCTTTGAATGACATTCATCTAAGGAGGAATAATGCAAAAAGGCTGTGATTAATTAACGGAGATCAAGGTTTCTTTTAGGCAGAATTCTCCAGATCAATATTGCCTCTGGCTGCATGCAGCATATTGATCTAATTCAGTTCTCTTCACCCTCTCCACTGACTCGGGAAAGAATTGTCAGATGCTATTAAAGGCCTGTGGGAAATATTTCAATACCTCATTGATGAAGCAAGTATTGCCAATTTAATTATCTGTTAAAAGATCAAGGTGCCATCGCTACATTTGTGCCATTCCATTGATTATTGTTGTACAACTCAAAATTCATTATGAGACTCTATTGAGTGTGAACGGTACAGGTATCCATTCAGGTTGCATGTGTGGTGTTCAGGTGGATCTGGCAGGCTTGTTCCTGAAGACTGGAGTGAAGAACCAGCGCATTGCTCTGCTGCTGACTGATGCACAGATACCTGATGAGCGCTTTCTGGTCATTATTAATGACTTACTAGCATCAGGTAACAGCCAAAATCAGTGTCAGTCATACTGGGTATTACATGTGTTTTTCCTTGGACACAAGGCCGAAATCCTCATAGTTTTTGCATTTGTATTGTTGTATTGTCAGCATATTTGTAGAATTGCATCTTGTTATTCTCCTTGTACTACTTATTGCATGACTCCTGTTATTTGTTATGGTGATCAGTGCTACATGATCATTTTTTTCCTGACTTTTCACTCCACAGAGAATTGTTCAGTCCTTATGAAATCATTCTGAAGCTATGATCTGATATAAGGAACAAAATGCCGATATTATTCAGTTGCCTCTCCTTCCAGGTGAAATTCCTGAGCTCTTCAGCGAGGAGGAAATTGAAGGGATAGTGGCTGGAGTGAGGGCTGATGTCCGAGCCCTGGGGCTGCTGGACAACAGGGAGAACTGCTGGAGGTTCTTCATCGACAGAGTCCGCCTGCAGCTCAAGGTCCAGTCTTTCAAATTGTCTTTCCACAGTGTTGTTGCTCATTATTCCCTCTAGCTGTATCATCACTATTTGAGAACGACTTACTATCAACATTATTTCTGCTCCCTGCTGCTTTTGATATTAATTATCGTTCTACTAGAAATGATTTTCCAGATACCATGGGGAACTGAGCTGGCAAACTCACAGACTGGGCTTAATGAAAACACAAACTAGATCACTGTGGCAACCATTTCTCCAGCATTCGAATGTGTCATCACAACTGACACCCACAACACTATACTGATGAGAAAATCCTACACATGGCATTTTTAAGCTGCAAAACCAAAGACACAGCTGCTGTGTAATGTGATTAAATATCTTTGACAAGCTGGATGAACAGACCCAGACAATAAGGGGGGTTAAAAGGAAGGAAATTCCTGTCCCAGTGCACATGTATGCGATCCAGCTAATCTTTGCGCCAGGGCCTCTGGTAGTGTCACCGTCTGCTCCAGCCAACTGGGAATGTGGCTGGCTGTCCACATGCCAAGGAGATGAAAGTGGGGGGAGAGAAGGCTGCCAGTTTCTTTCTCTTTGATTGGAGGATGGGTTTCCCTTTTGGATGCACCTGCCATATCTATGGCCTGTGCAGTATGTTCGGATTTGCCTATATGCACTTGGCTGTACATCCTCCCGTGGCTGTGGGCACTCATACACATATTTGTGTGTGTGCAGACGTGTGTGTGTCTGTGTGTGATTTTCACGCCACTCTTCCTCTTCCTGCTTCCTTCCCTGCAGGTGGTGCTGTGTTTGTCTCCTGTGGGCAATGCCCTCCGTGTTAGGGCCTGTCGCTTTCCTGCCCTGGTCAACTGCACCACCATCAACTGGTTCCACGCGTGGACCTCAGAAGCTCTGCAGTCTGTCAGCCACAGGTTCATCCAAGAGATTGAAGGCATTGAGGTGAAGCTTTTTGAAACTAAGTGCTACTCTTCACCTCATTTTCTCCCCGATCCTGATAGTCACATCCTGACTGAAAGAGGTGCATGTGATTTCCTGCTGTAAACAGCAGATGTCCTAATAATTATACCATAACTAACAATACTACTTGTCAGGGATATATCTATGTGTTTGACATATCTTCCCTATGTTTGCCATAATGAGGCTTTTCCAGACTCAGTTAGACTTTTAATGAACACCTTCTAATTACTACAGTGCAGCTGGATTAACTTCTCCATAGATCCCTCATCATTAGTTCTCCACTGAGGTGCTGACAAATCGCTGAACACATGCCTGGAGACTCCAGTGAGTGCAGGCATATCATTGTTTTCCCTCATGGCAGTGGAATGATCACAACCCAGGATCATTTATGTTAATGAGAGAAGAGTGATTAATAAGCACATAACGACCCTCTCAGGAGCCACAGCTGTCACAACCAGGAAGTGTCATCACATATGTGAATATGGGCCAGAGTATTACTTTCCGATGTGTGTGTGTGTGTGTGTGTGTGTGTGTGTGTGTGCATCTGTGGGTTTCCATGTTTGGATGTACATGTGCAAAAAATGTTAAAGAAGCACTATAATAGTAGTAGCAGTATTATTATTATTATCATTATTATTAGTAGTAGTAGTAGTAGAAGTACTAGTAGGATTAGAGTATTAATAGTAGTATTAGAGTAGTATTACAGTTGTACAATATAGTAGCAGTAGCACCAGTATGAGTAGAGTATTGATGGAAGTAATAATAGTAAACTGAATTAAGCCTCACACTCACTATATCAAATCTTATAGTATTTTTAGTGCATGTCCAAAGCAGGTGGGTTATAAAATGTGTACTTTGAGCTTAGCACATTTCTTCCTCTAGCTGTAGGCAGTGACATTAATGCGGTGGGAGTCGTACAACTGGAATAAAACATGCTATTTTGTGGATGGAAAAAAAAAACATGCTCTGCTTCAGTTAGTTCACATGAATAACACATACCGCTTGGAAATGCATCCTAATTCGGAAGTTGAGACATATCAGTACAGTTTGTGAGGCATTCTATCTAAAGACATTGACATGGCACACCAATTTCTGATTGTTTATCTTCTTAAAGAGGCAGGGAAACAAGAAATGAAATGGTCATTTATTTTAAGTTAGAAATGCACAACCCACTAACAGCTGATACACAAGGCCAATCAATGCGAACTTCTCTCGCATCTCAACTGAACATAACATGCTTTGTCAAAAAGCATTATGTCAGATCTTAATTAATAATGATTTTTCCTACTGGCTCCTTGATCATTAACAATGGCTTTTTGTGAGTTATGGTCAGGTTTGATCCTTGTATTCTCTGCTCATTTGTTTTTGCATTAATTGATCGCTAACAGTATGATTAATGGAGCCTCTGTGTCATTGAGCACCATGATAAATACCCAGCTGGAATATGGTATAACAGCCTCTATACACAGTGTTGAGAAAGTTGGAGGCCATGAGGTATAATGTAAACAGTGTGCATGCTTTACAAGCTGCACGTCAGTGGTCTAAACACATTATTTTCACAGTGGTTTCAAAGCCTAATCATTCCTGCTAGCTGCACCTAAATTTCAGATTGAGTAAGTCAGAGCCAGCCAAGTAAGATGGCAAAACTTGTAGATGAATTCAAAATTTATGAAGATAATATTTCAGCCCCCATCAGCTTAGGGATGTTAAACTCTACTCAATC
>OMLF01028304.1:7708-38972 GCA_900302615.1 Holocentrus rufus
CAGCGAGAAAAAAAAAAAAAAAAAAAAAAAAAAAAAAAAAAAACCTGACCGAAACCCTCATAGCAGGCAAGAAAACACTCCCCCCAAAAACATCCAGGAGCTAAAAATTAATCTTGGGAAGGATCACAGAGAGAAGAAAGCCCCTTCTAGGCCAGGAGCTCAAATCAAATACAGTGAATTAATAAATGACATCAAATCAGTCATATTTATTGCTCAATAATGTGGCAGCTGTGGCAATGCAAAAAAAGAAAAAGAAAGCAGTCAAAGAGATGTAAGGCTGTAGAAAGGTTTAGCTGTTAAGACACATGAAGTACTTATTCATTTAAGAATTAGCTCATATGATAAGTAGCTTTACAACTTACTGTATAATAGCCTTTACATGACACAGGCAGTGTGGATGGCCAGTGCTGGCTTTGCAGCAGTCTGAGCATTTCCACCAAAAGTGCCACCTGATGGAAGTCAGGCAGATGAGACGTACCCTATACCAGTCCATGTACAAGTGGTACACTCAGGCCTTTGTGGACTCCCGACCATAATCCACCACTTGCAGGTCTAACCAAAGGAAACTACATACCAAAGGGAAAAGCATATTATCAAGGCTGCAGTTAGTTCCCACTTTTCACATCCCCTAATGCTAGGGTTGGATTGGCCTGGGCTCAAAAAATTAATTACAGCACAGGGAGCATTCTCAACACAGACAGGGCAACATCTCAGCTGAGTCAAGAGACTGCGTCTTCTCCCAGAAGGGGTGCAGCACCGTTCATGGCTGAGGCTCTGCCAAAAATCCCATCCTCCCAAAGGAGAAATCCCCTCAAAGCAGTCTCAAAGCAACACCTTGCAGTGTGCTTTCAGACAGGTAGCAACAGGTCTGTAGGTTTGTGCACAAAGACATTTGGAATTGGGACTCATGGTTGGATCCTGAGGTTTTTGCAGCATGGGAGATACATCAGGCCTCTACAGGGTCCTCAACGTTGTGAGCTTCTGTATGGTCAGAACTCTGGGGTTATGTTGGACCTAATTAAACAGAGCTGGATGGAGGGTGTGAGTGTCAACGGAAATGAAGTTGAATATGTCTTGGACCTGTAAGCAAGTCCACTCACTGGTTCAGTTAGCATGGGAATTTGCTTTTAAGTCCAAGAACATCAACAGGGCCTTTGTGACAGAGTATTCCAAAATGAGAGAATTTGCACCGGTAGATAAAGCCCATATATCTCTCCCCACTTACTGCTGAACATTATTGCAATTGAGGGTAGCCTGACTCTGCCAACACTGATAACTGAAAGTAGAGTCCCAATCTGAACTCTGTCCCTTATGATGACCAGTAATGGCCAGAAAAATCATCAAAAAAATCATCAATTTCATGATGCCAGATCACACTAACTTCATACATCACCACAAACAAACTGGTTGACCCTATGTGCCTGAACATGAGTGAAAAGTAGCTAAGGCAAGTGGTATCCTGATGGTTCAGGTGACTAAGGTGCATACTGCTTACTGTACCCACAACATCCAACACCTTTGTGGCAGAATCCAGAGTTGTATTAGTTTCTACAGTTTGTATTGATCTGCTAAAGTTGGGAGTGTGTGGGGCACCTACCAGATTTACAGGCCAGATTGTGCTAAATATCTAGATAACATCATCATCTATAGTGTTTTGTGTTAGGACTCAAATATTAGTGAGGCACTTTTGGGGTTCGCTTCTGTAGGCGGTTTATACCAGTCTTCACTGAACTGACAACCCCCTTCACTGACCACACCAAAAAGGGTGCCATAGCTACAGTCCCGTGGATGGAGCAGTGCCAGTGAGCTTTTAGAGTGTAAATATAGCTTGTGGCAAGAGGATCGGTTGTTGGCTGGATGGATTCCCAGCCACACTGGGTGTTCGGGGTATGGAGCGTGTGGGGGAGTGATTGGATATTGGTCAAGAAACAGAGAGAGCAGGGAGCCATCTATCAGGACAATGAAGCACACCTGCGTAGAATGGAAACAGCAGACACTCCAAGCACCTGAAAACGGGGCGGTCTGAAATAGCTGATTACAGAGTACTCCATTCTGTCCATTTTTAAAAGAACATTAAACATACCTTAAAGCTCATGGGATTATAAACGCAGTGAAGTATCCATTAGCAAAGGGACATCCACCTGCTGGTCTCCATTAGGGAGCTGACACAGCCCAAGACATATTTGAACACCTGGGGCCAGCAGTTGCAGAGGGACTACTAGACCTCTTGGTGTGCAAGCAAACTGTCATTGTATTATTGATTAAAAGAGGGACCAGATGGCATTAGAATGACCAGAAAAGGTCAGTTTTGCCCATGTACATTATAATTTCAGTCAAACATCCAGGTGGTAAAATAATTTGCTTGGGCACTACAATAATTCAAGACCTACCTATGCAATCTTGTCACACAATATTCCCCATAATACAGCAAAAATAGACAAAACTCTCATCAAGTGGCCCCATATCCCTATGAAGAATGATTTTGTTGTACCACTAAAACTGGATAATTTGTGCTTGTAATCAAGTCAATAACTGCGAGAAGCTCCAGATGTTGATCAAAGCAAGAGGTAAGAGGTACCCTAGGAGGTAAAAATTGACTGAAAAAAAGCACATCATTCCAATAATATGGAATTTGAACTGGGGCAGAAAAATACTGACATGGTCGTTCCAGATGAGATAAAATTCTACTTTCTACTGAGGTGTCCATAGGAAAAAACAGCATTTTATCAGTCTTGTACCATGTACCAGATCTGCCCTGGTAATGCTAACGCCATCATGACATGGCGAATGTCATTAAGGCTAAATTAATGAAAGGCTGTTAACTTAACAGTGTCAGAAACTGGGACATTTGAGAGGATTTTCAGATTTCAGGTTTCTTTATTTTGCTTTGTTTGTTTTTTTTGCCACACGTTTTGCTATATGCTTGTCCCAGCATCTTCTGCTGAGTTCAATCATTTTACATTTTTCAGACTTTACCTTTTCTTCCAAATAGCCAGGCATTTTATCTAGTCTTATTTGCAGTTATTTTGCTGGTAGAGTAGAGAGCAGGCAGGAGTGTGAGAACATAGCACAAGCTGAATTTTGTCATAAATGCACTGCACCTATATTCAACAGACTTAACCACCTGGACACTCTTGTCAGTAATGTTTTGTGTAACCCTTAACCACTAACAAGATAATACAACAGTGAGAACATGTTTATTTGATTATGCCTGACTGATGTGTTTAATGCTTGCAGAATAGCTTTTGAGTCTGGGGAGAAGGCAGGAAGCAGCGAAGTCATTTGCAAGAATGTCCTCATTAGGTAGCCCTAACAAATCTGAACGACTGGGAGAGGTCTGTAGAGGCTGTTTCTGGCGTCTAAAAAAAAAAAAAAGTCTACCAGCTGCCTCAGCAGGAAGGAATGGCTGGATAAACAACTTCATGTCTAATGAGGAGCCAGTCATGACAAACTGATCACACAGCAAAGTGGACAGCATGCTCGTACAAAAGTGCCGCTGAGCCCCAGACCATCGGGGACCCCCGATCACCAGAGGCCCTAATTGTTCATTGTCTGGGTATTTTGTGGTTATTTATAAATCTTAAATGCAGAGCTGACTCATTAAGCAATAACAGGCCCAGACGAATCTTCTGTGTGATGTTATGTGGTCCCCAGGCGTGGTTTGTTTCATTGTCTCTTTAATCTCTTCAAATTTGGGGGAATTCTGTCAGCATGTGGGCCACATCTAGGCACGCTGTTATGGGAGAGATAGACACCAAATGGGAAATATGAAAATGTCTCCTCCTTTTCATTTCTTTTAGGGGATGTTACTGACAACTTGACAACTTTGTATACATATTCATCAATTGATTCAGTGTGAGCGTGGTGGAGGGGAGCCCACATGAATTTTGTGCTCCAGGATCCGATGGACCTATGATCCAGCCTTGATCTCTACTCACTCAACCTAATAAGTATATGACCATCAAAAAAAGAATAAAAGGTCTTTAATGATCTGAATTCAATTTGTTGGGAACTTCCTCTACATGCCATTCTCTTATCTAGAATGTAAATTGAGAGACCATTGCAAAGCTAAATTGAATAATTTTGTTTTTTGAGGAGCAAGGTGGGAAATGCAGGGCAGAGAGTGATGGTACATCTGTCTACCTCAGTTAGAGTAAACAAAGTTCCACACCAGACAGTTCTGTAGACTTTACCCTCTTTGCACCATGACCTACTGACCTTAGGAGAACCGTGGAGGGAAACTGAGGTCACTCTATTACAAAAATAAATAAATAAATTTAAAAAATCAGCCATGTGGTTCTAATTGTTTTATGAGTAAAACGTGTGACTTCAGAAATGCAATTATCTTCATGTTCATGTGTGCGTTTGCTGACACATCAGATTTATGTGGGTTCAGGACAACTACCACTACAGTCAAGTGTACATGCATTATAAATTATTTGGGAAGATTAATAATAATCTTATCCATTTGCAAAACATTCATGCACAATGCAAATGCCTGTTTATTCAATGTGTAATAGTAAAGGTTTAAGCCTACATGCAGGAAAATTGTCTAGCACAAATATGCAAGTCTGGAATGTAGTGCATGACCTAACCTTTAACTTCTAAATGTAGCACATGGCTAAGGCCATGGCCTAAGGCCATGTGCTACATTGTGAGGTGATGTTGAGGTGAAGGAAGCTCCAGCAGCTTACTGGGGCAAAGTTTATTTGCTTAAAAAACAAAATAGTCTAACACACTGACATGATCTTTCAGTACTGAAACAATTTGGGCTTCAAGATAACTTGTAATTATTCTACTCCAGCCGATTTTAATTGATCTTTTCTTTCTTTCTTTATTGACGATTAGTGTCTTTAGTAATTGTGTTTAACAAATGAAGATAAAGGAATAGTATGTAGTACTAAAGGAGTGCACCTGTAAGCATCTATGTGTGTATGTATAGCCTTTTTTTCCAACCCAATATGTTCAAGCTGTAATAACATTTTATATTCATACTTAAAAAAATGATACCAATATTATCATCCTAAACCACAAACTGGGGCTGTAACAGAGAAGAGTATCCAATTACCCTTACTAAGATGTAAGGGTAATTGGTCACTGGCAGGAAATGTTCTTGGGGCACAAGAAGTGATGAATCAAAACTGATTCATAAGTGAAATAGAAAACTTCACCCTGAACAGTAGCTAACACTGTGTTCTGAAGAAGCTGCCAAAAGATTTCTGTTGCATTATCACCACACCCACCAGCCTCTACAAAGAAAAAAATGATTTCCAAGTAGTGCTGGGTCTACTGCTGTCATGTTACATGATTTCTGGGTAATGAAGTCCTTGAAACTTTAGAAGGGAAAAAATACAGTTATTTCTTGCTGCCAGTTGGGGCTGCCAAAGGGCAAAGTTGCCAGCTTTAATAAAACAGAGAGTCATTATAAACTGAGGTAAAATGGGGGACAAAGACCTGTGTTTCATGGAGACAGAAGTTTTTCCTTTAGATAATCAATATTTTTCCATTTTACTGCCCTTCTGTTCATGTTATATTTGAGATTGCTGTCTAATCTCAGCTGCAGTGGCTGGGGATATGCAGAAATGACAAGGTTTCTGTGGTACTTAAATTTCTAAGAAGCCCTTAAAATTTGTTGCTTTGCATTGACTTTGCGTTCACTGGTATTCGCTATAGCCACATCAAAACCAGTCAAAATTCAACCTTATATCAACAAAATCCGGGTTACTGTTCAAGAGTAGAACAAAGTTCACCAATAGTCACAGCCTAGAGGCGGGGGATAGAAAATGTGCAAGATGATACATATGCCTGATGCGTTTTTTGGGAAAAGCAGCAGTCAGGCAAGGGCGCAGGGGATTGATATTTTAAATATGGTTTCAATTAAGTCGCCGTCTCTGTTGTCGGTCTCCTGTACTCATGCACTGTTCGGTGTGAGTTGTTTGGTTATTAGCCTTCTTGTTCTCCTACTGGTTCGCCAGCTCGTCAAGCAGAGAAGACCCCCGGGGTTTCCTCCTGGTCCATCACCCATCCCTGTGATAGGGAACATACTGTCTCTCGCCACGGAGCCGCACGTCTTCCTCAAGAAGCAGAGTGAAGTTCATGGGCAGGTAACAGCACAGCCTATGCGTTTTATTTTCCATGCATTTTTGCTGTCTGTGCACGCTGCAAATTCTCTGGTGCACACTTCTGTCCGAGAGGTTTGAAAAATTGCACTCTCACCGTGAGAGAGACGGGGATAAGGAGAGAGAGTGAGAGAGAGAGGCAATTCGCGTGTCAGGCGTTTTAAAATGCTACATTGCGTCAATGCAAATGCTTTGTGAATGAACAAAAGGGACTCGCCCTAAAGATTTGGCAGGCGCGGTGCTTATACTTACGGGGCTCCGAAAAGTTTGACCCAGACACCCGGGGGTGGGGTGCTCCTAATGTCCATTTCTTCCCCCAAACAGATATCCCACATATTAGGCAATATATTTCTTTTACATAATATGTTCTGAAGGACCCAATTTTTGATTCTGAATATAATTTGTTACAGACTGAACAACCATATGCTCCCAGTGGTGAGGAGATAATGAAATAGAGAGATCTGCAGAATGGTCAGGGTAGACGGACTGTTTCATTCTCTCACACTCCAATCCCCTAAATGAAACATAAGGGAACATAAACTGAGCTATTAGTCATTTAGCTGGGGAATCTCCTGGAACTCCCTGAGAGAACCCTTGGGTGTCCCCTTACCCTCTTTTAGAAATCACTGCCTCAGATCCAAGCAGTGATCATGCACACCCCTGCCTGACATGGTTTTAAAACACTGTGAATATGTTGTAATAAGATTATATTTGTGGTATAAATCTTAGCAACACAAGTTAGCAACAAAAGGAATGCAGTGAGTGATAACTTTTCACTGTTTTGTTTCAGATCTTCAGCATTGACCTGGGAGGCATTTTGACTGTGGTATTAAATGGATATGACTGTGTCAGGGAATGCCTTTACCATCAGAGTGAGGTCTTTGCTGATCGTCCATCCTTACCTTTATTCAAGAAAATGACCAAAATGGGTGGTAAGAAGACTACACTTCATACTATTCTAATACAACACTATTTTAATAAGACCACTGTTAAAATCATAATCAAAGCATTTTAACTTTATTATTCTGATGTATGATTTAATTCAAAGTGTCATACTTCTGTTTCACACTACTTTCTCTTCTGCCCAAAGGACTTCTTAATTGTAAATATGGTCAAGGCTGGATTGAACACCGTAAACTGGCTTGCAACTCTTTCCGTTACTTTGGCAGCGGCCAGAGGCTGTTTGAGAGAAAGATCTCAGAGGAGTGCATGTTCTTCGTTGATGCAATCGATGAGCACAAAGGGAAGCCCTTCAACCCCAAACACTTAGTGACCAATGCTGTGTCCAACATCACCAACCTGATCATTTTCGGCCAGCGTTTTACTTATGACGACCGCAACTTCCAGCACATGATTGAGATATTCAGTGAGAATGTGGAGCTAGCAGTGAGTGGTTGGGCGTTCCTCTACAATGCCTTCCCCTGGATTGAGTATCTGCCCTTTGGAAAACACCAGAAGCTGTTCTGCAATGCGGCTGAGGTTTATGACTTCCTACTGCAGGTCATCAAGAATTTCTCTCAGGGCAGGGTACCTCAGGTGCCCCGTCACTATGTTGATGCCTATTTGGATGAGCTGGAACAGAGTGTAGGAAACCCTGGTACCTGCTACTCCTATGAGAACCTCATCTATTCAGTGGGCGAGCTCATCATTGCAGGCACAGAAACCACAACTAACACCCTGCGCTGGGCCATGTTGTACATGGCCCTCTACCCCAACATACAAGGTCAGTTGCAGCAATAGCATCACCCCATAAGAAAAGCTTAGTTCTTATCTAGACAACTGCTGCATATTGTTTGTTACAGAAGGAATCATGTCTCCTGCAGAGAACATAGACGGAACATAGACTGCAGCTCGCTCCAAAATTAATAATTATACTATTCATGAATGAATGTCTGATGCTGTCTGTTTTCCTCCATAAAGAGAGGGTGCATAAGGAGATCGACAGTGTCGTGGGCAATGGGAGGGCGCCCTCATTGGAAGACAAACAGAGGATGCCCTATGTGGATGCTGTTTTGCATGAGGTCCTGCGCTTCTGTAACATTGTTCCCCTTGGTATCTTCCGTGCCACCTCCCAGGATGCAAAAGTCAATGGGTACACAATTCCTAAAGGCACAATGGTGATCACAAACCTGTACTCAGTGCACTTTGATGAGAAGTACTGGAGTGATCCAGGTGTTTTCTCACCACAGAGGTTTCTTGACAGCAATGGCAACTTCGTCAGACGTGAAGCATTCCTACCTTTCTCTTTAGGTTGGTCTCTTTATCTTTCTTTTAAATACTTTTTTACTTCCCTAATCCAAATGCTAATGTTAAAATGCAGAGGTAATTGTTATATAGTGATTAAATTCCCATACAGGGGTTCTCAGTTGATTGTTAGTTTATTTACCTACATGTCAAATGTATTCATGAGTCTAGAGAATTACCCGCAGGTATTACTTGAGGGTTTCAGAGCACTTAAACTGGCAAGCAAGAATGTCCTAGGGTTGTTCCCATACACTAAACCCAACATACGTGAAAATGCATCAACTACACAGAAGTCTTCTCTATGTTTTTAATCCTGTCATTGACTTAATTCTGTTATGTACTGGCACTATATCTGGAGAGGGCAATAGTATCTAGAAGTGCTGCGATCATATAGATGTTACAGACCCCCATTTTTTCTTGAATTGTTGAGGACTTAAATTATTCATTTGTGTGCATTAGAGTCTAAATTCAACAATATGTTTGGGTGTCTGTCTTTAGGGAGGCGTCACTGCCTGGGTGAGCAACTGGCCAGAATGGAGATGTTCCTCTTCTTCACCACCATGCTCCAGAGGTTCCATCTCCAGTTCCCTCCAGGAACCGTGCCCACACTCACTCCCAAACTAGGCATGACGCTGCAGCCCATGCCTTACTCCATCTGTGCCGTCCGCAGGCAGCAGAAAATTTCAAGCTCAAGAGACACTCCTCATTAGAAGAAGCCAAGCAGATATACACTACAGCTTGTTCAACCTTTCAAGTCTGAACTCCAATGATTTGCACAGAAAGGCAACCCAATGGTCCAGGTGCATAAAAACTTCATTCTGGATCAGTTTTTTGGCCCTTTCGGCTCATTGCAGCAATGCAGAGTGCAACGAGGTTATAAACCTGGGTGCAAGTTTTTAAAAGGTCTCTTCACCGAAAAGGTGGATTTTTACATGTAGACACTTGATCCATTCTATAAAATTGCCACTGAATTTTGTTACTGAACAATATGCATGTTTGCACAATACTTTTAACCAACAGGGACAGGCACTAATACTCAGCGCTGAATCCAGTTGGACATCTTGGAAACATAAATGTGACACAGATTATTTGAATTCTTTATACCTCAGAGTTTCTCTGAGCCCAGAAAATGAAATGTCTATGACCCTTGGTGCTGTAGTGATGGGTTAGATATATATGTCAATGATTGATAGTGAGTACACCTC
Organism: Holocentrus rufus; assembly: GCA_900302615.1. Lineage (NCBI taxonomy): Eukaryota > Metazoa > Chordata > Actinopteri > Holocentriformes > Holocentridae > Holocentrus > Holocentrus rufus. Next base: position 17,277 of record OMLF01028304.1, read on the forward strand.
TGTGATGGTTCATAGCCCTGTCTTCTCAGGACAGCTTCAGGTTAGATAAATGAGACCAGTGGTTAATTTGTGTTCCAACTGTGGGGTGATATGAGACTAGCAGACTTTCCAAGAAAGTTCTGTACACTGTGTGTTGAAGCTGGACTTGGGCCGTGTTTCACGTCATTTGAACTAACTCTGACCCTGTCTCCCGGGCAGGGCTTTGGGAAAAACTTTCTCTCAGAAGGCCACTGCAACACTGGTGGATTTCTAGAAAGCTGTATGCAACACTGGTTTCTGCTAAATGGTGCTTATCAGTACTAAAAAGTACTACATTTATGTGTGCATTTAACATTTGTAAATGTCTTATTGCAATACTGGTGGTGCAACATTTTTTTTCTGTTTGTAAAGTCTGTGTTTCTTAAGCTATTGATAAAACAGTCTGTCTTCCGTAAGTTTCTAAGTCTGAAATGTGCAAATGTGTCAGACTGATAAATACCTGCTAGATTTTATTCATAGCTTGAAAATCCTTGAATATCATATTTACCTTGGAGCGAAGTGGCGCCGAGGCAGGGGCCACTGTCATCAGCACACTGATCCTGTCCCTTGAAAGCCTCAGGGTACGAAACATATAAGCCATATGTCATTAATTTTCTTTGTTTACCTCTCCATTTTCTCCCCTTTTATTCTATGTAATCTAGAGGGCTGAAGAAGCACTCCTCTGTTTGGCTGTCAATACAGTATGTTATTCAAATAGTGATTAACAGCACTGACAATTGAGCATAAGTTATGTGCTGTGGCTACAGCAATTATATTAAAATGAGCAGACTACATCTCTATGAAGTGTTTCCTGCAGTTCCATTTAGCCCACATGACACTTTTGATGTTAAACCGCCCTCAATGTATGCAGTAACAAGGACAAAAAAATGAATACGGTGTTTAAAATGTAGTAAATTGTGAGTCCACACAACACACATACACACACACACACACACACACACAAACACACACTAATAAAAATCAATGAGAAACCACTGATATTTTAGGGATGGTGTTTTATGACAGCTATAAATAACAACAAAAATCAGTTGCCCCCACGTTGTTGATAAGGGTGAATGGTTACATTAGACAAACGTACATATCTTGATGCTACATAAGGGTAACAACCTTTCATAGATGTATTTATGGCACAAACATCAGAGAGGACACTGTGGTTTGAGAGGCTACACAGTGAGAAGCCAACAACCTATCAACTTTTACAACTTAATGAGCCAGAATATGTGGGGTGGGAGTTATCAAGGCTCTATAACGCAGCATGGGTCCATGTGAAACAGCTGATGACAGAGTTGTCAGGATGTATATGGCTCTGACCTGAGTCCTGCTGACTCTCGTCACTGTCACGTTGAGCCTAGTGGAATATTTGACTCAAGGTGCTCTCTTCGATGATCAGCGCTAGAGCCCAGAGTATCTGCCACTCAGTGTATCACAGCCCACAGACTATGTAGGGAAAGTTTGGCACTAGTTGGGTAGACTCAGACAACTGTGATAGAGAGATAATGAAGACTACAAGAGTGGTTATGATACAGAACAGGGAGAGGCTGAAACCAAATGAAAAATAAAAATAAAACACCAAACCCCACAGTTCCACACCTGTAGTAGTAGATAAAAACTCTGCAAACACAATGGTAATTACAGGATCTCAATGTACAATATGTCAGCTGTGTGTAGAAAACAGATGCATTCATTTGATTAATTAAAAAATATATTTATATATTTATATGCACATACTCTTTTGTACAGAGGCTTAACACTTGTTTGGTATTAAAATGTGCACACCTATATTTATTTTTTGTCTTTAAATATTACCATCTTGATTTACACTGCTTACTTAACGTTTTTCTCCAGAGAAAATGATTTAATAAGGTGATAAAGGATCTAGGCTAGAAATGCTGCCTTCCCTTTCATAAAACATCTTATTCTAGTGGAATGCCTAGAGTTCTTACAGACAAAAATAGAGAACTATTAGTTTTTCAACTTGCCTCATGGCATGTCATAAAATATATATAAACAAAACCAAAGTGAAAGTGAAACCCTGGATCCCTTCTTTACACACTGGCCAAGTTATGGGTTTGGCAAGAACAAAAATGAGGAAAAGAGAGAGAGGTTGGGATTTTAATTTATCTGAACATCAGTATCTGACGATTGACTGAAACATAGATGTTTAGGTATTGTACTGTTTGTTTCAAAACAATGCCAAGAACATTGGAAATGAAAAAAGAAAAAAATAACTTTACCTAATATACTGTAACATGTATTGCCAAACTGTACAATATGTTGTGTTGCTGCAAACATGTCCTTTGCAGTCTGCTGACAATCAAGATAAGCTTTTCTCCAGTGAGGTTGTTAAAAGGTTATGCAAATAGTTTATGAATGGCAGATAGACAGCACATACGTTCCTCTGTCACAGAGGAGAATTTCAATTGCTTGAATTTGTCTGTAGTCAAGTTGTTGATAAAAAGATTACAAACTACTTCAGTCACCCAGATTTTAATTTTCTTTGTTTTAAAAGTGTATTTAACATTAATGACATAAATCCTTGCAAAATAATTATTCAACTTTGCGTGAATCCTGAGTAACCTTTAAAAAAATACTTATAATCAAAATGAAAATAAAGAATCCCTTCATTGAAACAGCACTCCTGATCTGAATGCAACATGTCAAACACCAGAGGACATTTCACTGATTAGGAACCAAACATTACTGAAAAGACACACAAACATACACACAAATTACATACTAAAATAATTACAAATGTGCTCTCTTTCTCCCGCTCACTCTCTCTCTATCACATTCACAAAAAAAAACAAACAAACAAACAAAAAAAAAAACATACACACACTCAAAATGAAGCCAAGAGAGTAAAAGAATCCAACATAAAAGGCGGGTGGTACACATGAATAAAAGCATCAAAAATGATGCAGATATAATGCTAATAATCAGTCAACATTTCAATAATGTCTCTGTGACTGAGTCTGATACAGTGTTTCGTGTCACCAGCAAGGGGAGAGAACTACACAAGCCCAGGCTCTGGGCCAATATGGACTCAGTAAAGGTTCAGACAGGCACATTTGATATATAAGTCAAGAATATACCTGACATTGAGGCTGAAACAGTCTCAGTCTCTTGTCTTTCCATGTTTGAACTGTTCACTTTGGTAATGGGTGTCAATCACTTCAAGGTGTTGCTTGTTTCATTACTTTCCTCTTATCTTTCGTTTTAAATAGACAGGTTTACTTTTGTACCTAAGGGAGACGTAAGCGCTTTGCGTTCAAGGCAGCATCACAGCCAGGTTACCATAGAGGCCAAGTCTCTGCTGGACCCCTTCCACTCTTCTACACCTTCCTCTTCAGTCCTGGTGCTTTTTTTTTTCTGGGTGCACTGTACTCTCCATGGGATGAAAGTGCATAGGAGTGGGGCTCCCACCATTGCAGCAAGGATCCGCTCACAGTAGTAAGGCCATTTTTTTTTTTCCAAAAACAATGTGACTGCGTAAGCATCTGAGTGTCAGCACAGTGAAACTCTCGAAATGTGTGTATGTGTGCATGTGTGTGAGGGAAAAGGTTATGTTGTATGTGCATGTCTTGTGAACTGTTTGTGTGTGTTTCTCTATATTCATGTCTGTTTTGTGTTCGTGTGAGTGAAAAGCCGGTGGCTGAGGGACTTATGCCCTTACCGCTTCTCCTCTTCCCAAGCATCCACGTTCTGTCCCGCATCCTCTTCCTCCTGCTACTGACGCTCCTCTCCCTCCTCCTCCTCCTGGATCACCTGAATGTCCTCAGACGGGGAGGCGGGCAGGTTGGCTGGCAGGCTGGGGAGCAGGCTGTCAGGCTGCTGCTGCTTGCCTAGCTCTTTGCTCTTCTCGTCCTCCTCGATGATCTTCTTCCACACCTTGTGGTTCTCTGTCAGGTGCTGCATGATGTTGCAGTACAACCTGCGGCGGCCCTTCCTCCTTTCTGTATCGGATAGAAAGCACAGATTACTTGCTTTTCTTTTTTCTTTCAAGAAATATTCAGAGATGCACTTAGGTTTGCATTGTATACATTAAGATCTCTTACTTGGTGGTAGTTCCTCTTCCAGCTCGTCATCATCGGTGTCTGTGTCCACCTGCCCCTCCTCTTCCTCGTCGTCTGATCCCTCTTCATTGATCCAGTAGCCAGGAAGGAGACCTGCAGCATCGTAAGAGTTACAGAGAGGTCCTACAATATGGGTGATGAAGGACTCCTGAAGCTTGGCCAGCTGTGGTGAAGAGCGGTCCATGAAGGGGCTGATGGGTAATCCCAGGCTAGCCTCCTGATCTCCCTGGAAAACACACAGCGACAATCATGGTTGACAACAAACTACACCAAAGAGCTGTTAAAGACTGAAATGGTTTATGTAAATCCCCCCCTGCGACATTAGTGTATATACTGTACCTGCTCATAAAACTCATTGACAATGCCCTCTGTCCACTTGAGGTGCAGGTCACGCACTTTGGCTGGTCCGTTGATGTCTGCCAGCTTAATACAGACTTGGCACACCAGCAGCCTGTCATTCTCATTGGTCCAGTCAATTCCTGGACTGTTCACATCATTCACCTGTTAATATAAAAAAAGACAGAGATGGATGCTTTATTACAGTGGCTAACTGGTTTACTGGTTCAATGCTGAACAATGCTGAAAATCATGTCATATGATAACTGTAATCTAATTCTAATCTAAATGTAATTATCAGCTGCATGTGGTCTTGTGATGCACTTAACAGATATGATTTCTGCTAACATTTGCAAACCCAAACACACACTCTAATCCTGACTCTTGTTGTACTGTGGTGCTAAATAAAAGTTAAGCAGACAATTCAGTCAATATTTTAGCAGAAATGAACAGAACAAAAATCATATCACTAAGAATTCAGTAGGATTTCTCCAGCTCAGACCTTGGCATTGAACTCAGCCAGGAAGTCAAAGTGCTTTTTGAGGTCTGTGGCCAGTATAGCCTCGATGACAAGGAAGCGAAAACGCTTGAACTCCACGTGATCCAGGTTGACCAGGAAGTTGAACTCCGGCCGGGACAGGTAGAGGCTCCAGGCAGATGCCGCGTGGTGGTTCTCCAGCACTGAGCGGTCATTGTACAACACTGCCTGCACCGGACAGGACAGAAAACCGAAGAGGTGTGAGAGAGGGAGAGGACATGCTCAGGAGTATCTTATGTTACCAGATGGAATATTGGTGATACATTTGCTTTTGGCACGTTTCAAAATGTGTAGTGACTTTTACAACAGCAACTAATCAATAAATGAACGAGATACAAGAGGAGATTTAGCGAAAATGGAGGAGGCGGGTTATAAAGCACAAGTAAGGTTAATGGGCGTACGAAGAATCGCGAAAGGTTAAAAGAAGTTAGAGGGACATGAAACAATCCTGAAGACCAGATTAAAAAGGGCCTTTTTTCCAGACATGGTCGTTGTCAACATCACAGACAATCAATAAGTTCAAGGTTCCCTCTCCCTTCATGTAACCCCGTTTCCTGGGACTTTTACACAACCCAGACAGTATCAGTGCTATCGCTGGTCATGTTGTGAAAATACAATATTTAAACAGGGGCATACAGTTAACCTTTTCACCTTTGCTATACATGACTGAGTGACTCAAAGTAACAGTGTGATGTGTATAGACCGAAACTAAATATGTAACACATCCATATTGATTCAGAAGAGAAGTACAGGGTGTACAGGCGATCAATTGTGTGTGGTTCCACATGTACTCTGTATGTGACTGGTTCACTGATCATTTATATTGGGTGGCAGAATGTATGTGGCAGGATGGTGGGTGGAACTACAAGAAAAAAAAACTACTCTGTTACTGTATGGTTTTGAAAGACCTTCAGACAACCATGTCCATGTTCAGTTCCTACCATCAGTTCCTACCATCTAATTTCTCCTAAAACGACTCATTTTTAAAATATGATTTTATTCCATGACGTGTATTTCAAATACACTAACTGACTCCTACAGACTTAAAGTCTTTATGCTAACCTGACATGAAGTGCTAACCATCGGAAGAGGTGAAAATGGTATCGAACATCTTGTCTTAGTCTGGGAGAGTCGGCAAAAGGGGACATTGCCTAAAACGTTGGAATATTCCTTTAACTATGACCATAGCTTTAGTTCGTTAAAATATTACCCTTTGATTCATATATTATATTTTATCACTTTTATTGGAGCTGATTAGCTGAGGTTCAGGAGCAGGGCCACAACTCAGTTCCATCTTTTCTTGCTACAAACTATATGTCTACTTGCCCTGCACCCCAATTTGTTCTTGTTCTTCTGTGCAGAGAATTCCATAAATCATCGGTACAGCCCATGTCTAAGCTTTAGCATTAACATCACCTTCGGACCACTAAAGCCCTCTACTTGCCTCCAAGTTTCCATGAATCATATTTCTCTCAATCCATCTGACCATGCCCAGAACATGCATACTTAGACAAGGAAGTCATCAGGGCCCCAGAGGCCAGCAGAGAGAACACTTTGGCCTTAACAGAGACTTGACCAGAACACCATCCCCTAGCTGATGCTCCTCTGAAAAGACGTGCAATGCTGACCCAATAACAGATCCCTCCAGTCAGTCATTTCCATCCTTATCCATCCCTCTTTTCATTCCCACCAAAAAACTTTGACATCCTTCAAGTTAAATCCTCTACATCCTTGGGTTTACACCCATTACAGAGCTACCAGAAGACAGAAAACACCTTAGGTCACTCTTCTCCAACTCCAGTGACTTGAGACTACAGGCCATGTCTCCAAGAGTGCAGAGGCTCTCACCATACTGCTGCCACGGCCTCAAGCTAAGTCTCCTTCAGAATGACTTCAAAAGTTTGATGATGGACAAAAGCCTGTCTTCTAAAAGCTTTAAATGGCAAAGGCAATCCATTCATTCAATCACAGAATAAAGCCAACTCATTGCTTTCTATCTCTATATCTGCTCACAGCTGAAAGATGTTTGTTATGCACAGTCTTCTCAATGTTAACAGGAAGGCTTTGGGGGTTCACTGTGGTGGGAAGCTGGGGCAGATTCTTCTCTGAAGCCTTTCCTACACCACAATTAGCATTTCACCCAAATCTGTGAAGCTGTCATCAACATCCACTCATGACTAAAACTAATTGCCAACATAACAACAGTTGAACATCAAACAGTCACGATGCATTCAGTTGATGGTGTGGTCCTTGCTCATAAGGAATTACGGAATTGTTGAATGTGAATTTGTTTTATCACTTTCAAGTTACACTCATTGACAACAGTGTACTAGTATTTCCTAGTGTTTTACATTATCTTTTAAAACTTGCGGGTGTTATTTTGCTGATTAAGGAAAAAAGTAATTTCACTTAAATACATATTTTATACATTATTTATCTTTCATTTCCTGCAGACAATGCATTGTATGGGTAGTCTTCATTTGTCCTGAAGAGCCAAGATAATTTTGGCAAATTAATCTACAACACTAGTAATTATAAATAGGCCTACGTGTTGTAACTTACCTGAGGTGCATTAGTGGCTACTAGAAAGGCATTCGTGCGACCAGGATGGTCGTAGTCATGCATTGCAGCTGCTACATAAAGGGCCATGAGCTCCAGAGCAGGGATGTTCCAGGCCAGGCAGCCATAGCTGTCGTCGGAAATAGAGGAGCTCTTGGAGGAGGCGTAGGATATCCTGCCTGGAGAGATCCCGCTATCTGAATCTGCCGCACAACACATTTATGTCAGAAAAGGCCCATAAGAATGAAACATAAGTCACAAGTCTAACTTACCCTTGCAATTCATTACAGCTGAATCTATCCAACATTAATGCAAATTCAAATTCATGCATATGACTTTACTCTCCAATTAAATAAGAAATTAAACGGACCACAACCAAGAGTGAGGGAAAAACTTTCAGCTCTCTCATCACAATAAACTTTTCTTTTCTCAATCCCTCATGCTCAGACATACATACAGTATATAAACATCCTCTCCTACCATTATTTATATACTGTGTGTCACTCAGTTTCTCATCCCCTCCTCTGTCTATCCTTATAAAAAGACAGCTGTTTTGGCAGCCACTCTGGGAGACATCAGTGAGTAAGCCTTAATTAATTTCTAATGGAGCTAAAATATCATTAGCAAAGACAAGCCTGGGAATCTTAGCATTTTAAACCAAACCATCTGTACAGAAAAGGCCACATCCCAGACTGTAAATTCTGAAAGCCACAACATCCAATCAGTTGGCATTTTTTCTCCCATCAAAGAGTGGACAAAGATTCATTGGTCCAACATATCCTGAACCAATTAGGGACAATCACAGCCATCTCCTCAAGGTTATTATATTCTGAAATGACCGATGGGAACGACTATAAATAAAGATTTTTTGTTCAGTTCCCATTAGGAGAGTTCACATCAGTTTAAGAAGATCATGATGACATGATGTCTTTTATCATAGCTGTTCCAATCAAGCATTTGCTCTCATTTTACTTCAATACTCATACTGGGTCTTGTTTTTGCACTGTGGTAATGCAAAAACCCTTTGTAGGTACTGCAGGCCTAAATTATTTTAATCAGCTTCTATGCGTACAAAGACTCTTTTGTTGGAGTCGAGACTTAGAAGTAAATGTAAGACCACACAAAATGTAAAATGCTGACTGGCAGTTGTACGACAGAGCACTGCTGCTACAATGCTGCTTATTGAGCCAAAAATGAATGTTGTCCAGCCATGTGTCAGGTTTGTAACCTACAAGCCATAAACTCTGATCATAAGATGATGAGTTTACCTGTATCACTGCCTGTCACATGTTCGTTGTGGATCTGCTGGAACCCAGGGATTGGCCGAGTGGTCAGGTACCAGACAGCATGGAGCACATCAGTAGCATGAACCCGGTTATGATCTGTTTTTAACCACAATATTTTAACACAATATTTTACATGAGTGGTATTCAGCCTGTGAAGCTGCAATGATGTGAAATATTACCATAAATATTAGCACAATATTGAAAATCCTACCATTCAATATTGAAAATCACTGTATGGCTACAACTGCACTTCAGGTTTTCTACCCAACATCTATCCAACAGTTGCAGTAACATACATTAACATTCTGGGCTAACACATCAAATATTGAATTGAGGTTATAAATATGGGTTATGCTCACACACAAAAGGCTTTTTTAAGTAAACATAACACGTAGATCTCTGAATCTGCTGAAGCCCACACAGTGAGATACTCACAGGGAATGTCCCTGTAGCCATTTTCCAGAGCACAGAAGTATGTCATGAACTCCCTTACAGGGATCTTGAAGATTTCAAACAGACACGTATCCTGGAAAAGGGTGTACGTCACCTGGGGAAAGAGAGTCAAATCAACTTTATTGAGGCACAAATCAGGACACAAGATAAACCCATCATTGATGCCCAGGTGAACACTGAAAAAACCCTACTGGACCCCAAAGCAATCAAAATTTAAAAACACTCAACTCCCAAGGATGAAACATAGAAAACACATCAAACAAACTAGAATTATTGTTGGTTGCTGTACTGACGTAGCTCAGGATCCTTCCTGTCTTTCCTCCCGTTCTGTCCACCAGGTCAAAGATCTGGAAGTTCCAGCTGTTTATCTTCTCCATGAGAGACTCGTGGTCCTCCAGCATGGGGTCTAGTTTGAAGTCCTTCTCACCCTGGAGACAACCAGCAAATATTTGACATATTTGTGTCAATGTACACACACACCACGAAAAGACTATGGAGACTGACTCCAAAAAAAGAAACACATGCTTTGTGCCATGTGCCAGAGTCCCAGCTCAACTGCCACACGGCCCTCGACTGATTTCAATTTAGATCAGCGAGGAAGTTTTAGGAACAGTTTGTGAACTAAAGAGACGAAGCATACAGCACAGATCGACTGGGGGCTAGCGAGGGGAAACCCAAGAGATGCCTGTTTCTTAATCCACGGATAGCTGGTGGGCCAAGTGGAAAGGTCAAGAGTTCAGTGCCTGCAGCATGTACCAGAACTGAACCCACTTGCTCAATGCCGGCCCGTCTGGATAAGAGTATCAGCTAAAATGTCTTAAAGATAACTGTGGCAGGTGAGACTGATACTTACAACCACCTCACTCAGCATTGACATTATGAGAAGGTTATACCCTCTTAGTTGCCAGTCTACTGCCACATGTTATCATAACGCTACCTGAGGCCCTGTGGTCAAACCCACCTCTGATTCCTGAGTCTGCTGGTCTGCACTGGGGCTCTTCTCCGCCTCCTCCTCTTCCTGCCCCTGCATCCCTGCTACATCTGACCTCCTCTCCCCGGGCACATCCACCTCCACGCTCTCCTCCCTGATCAGAGGCTCTCCCATGAACTCCAGCCCCTCGCCTGCTGTGCACACACACACACAAACAGCACGGTAAACTTAAACACACATAACTTGCATGGATGTACACACAGACACACATGCTCACGTATACACACACATTCCCAAGCACATTGTTTTTTCCATTTACTGTTTATGTGTTTCATCACACATTTTAAAACGTTCAAGTCAGTAAATGAATCAAATTCACTCTCAGAACATAAAAGCCCTGGCCTGGAATTGCAATATTAGAGTTAGAATTAAGGGAAAATATACAGTATGCATGTCTCTTACTACCGTGTGTGTTCTGTGTTTATGTGCTTGTGTGTGCCTGCAGTGTGTGTTTATGTTATTCCCATTGTCCAGCAGATGGCAGCATTATCTTCCCAGACTAATGACAGAAGCTTTTCTGGTGATCAAGAGCTCACAAACAGGAGGCATAACTTCTAAACACTTGAAAATATGCAGGAGAAGCAATTAATTATAAACAAGAAACTATTAACTCATGCACTGACATCACTAGTCAGGATTCACTAGTTGAGATATTCTGTGGGTGAAGCTGTGCTGCTATCAGTCTATAATGTGTTATAAATTAGGTGTATATCTATCACTGTGAAAGGTGCCTTGTTGGCAAAAATATAAAATCAACAATGGTTTGACAGAGCAAATAAAAAAGACCATAAAGTGCTGTGTATTACTTGAGCGCCTGCGTTGAGCCTCTGTGGTGTACGACTGGTGACCTTCCCCCGAATCACCACTGGAAACTCCCTTCAGCATCTGACGCCCACAACTGCAATGCACAGACAGGTCAGGCACAGAAATGATCAACTAAAACCATTTATCCGCTCACTATCAAAGACACCTGTAACAGAAGGCACTTCGTGACAATTTTAAGCAAGTTTCAAATAGCCAAATGCAGGACTTTTAAGACCATATTATTGTTACGCAGAATTCATTTTAAGACTATTTAGCTAAAAACAAAGAAACAAAGCTGGCAAAAGCAGACTGACTAAACAGCTAATTAAAGTTCTAAATCTGTGAATGGACAGTATGAGAAAAAGGACAACAGAGAATTATGTATTAACAGGACATGGAGGTCCAATTATGTGTAGTGAAGCAGATATGATGAACTAATCCTATTTTGTATTAATCTACAGGTGAACATACAGAAAAGAAAGCTTTCACTGCATAATGAAAATAAGACATAATTGTGAACTGTATCTGAACTGTATGTATGTATTTTCAGAATTTTTCAGGCTTTTTAGAGACCTGCAGAAAATCCTGGTTAAGAGGTCACTCCCACAGAAAGTCAAGTCAAGCTCAAAAGACACAAAATTGATAAGAAACTGAAGAGCAAACATAGTTAAACAGCAGTATTGTTTTCTCTTTGCGGAATTTAACTTCTTCACTGATGGATCCTTCATCACAAACCCATGTCACTCAATATAAGAGCGATATAGCTTCAGTGAAACAATGGAACTAGTAAATGTAGAATCTGAACTATATGAGACCCCATTATACAGTGCAGAAAAAAAATACATATATTTTTTCAAATGTAAAAACTATTTCAGGAGAAATTTAAGTGGAAAATCAGAGTTCAAGGGGTTAATTAACTGTTCACCTGGTGCAGATTGGGACGGTGGAGCTGCGGAAGGCCTGCTGGAAATCAGGTGAGCTGAGAGTGTATCCCAGGGGTTTGTGCAGGTTCAGGTTGACGCTGGGCTTGGTCAGGAAGTCAGCTGTGTCTGGGAACTCCACAGGCGAACGACTGACGAGGGAGGATGAAGAGCCTGTACCTACCGTTGGAGGGCTGTGGCTGGGTGAGGTGACTGGGCTGAGGCTAGGAGAAGTGCCTGGAGGGAGGAAAGAAGCATTTGAAAAGACAGCAAAGGCGTGACATCCAATCAAACTTGAGCAATCAAAGTGCATATCTGTGTAGTCCTGCATAGTCTCACCTGCTCTTCTGGGTCCGGCATGGTAGGTGAGGGTAACAGAGGAAGACCTCTGTTTGGGAATGGTGAGCAGGTTTGCATTGGGCCCATTGGACAGACCTGAGCTGGAACACAAGAGACACAGATTCACCACTGGATGTCAGGAATCACTTTGATTAGATTACTTAATGTTTCCATCTAAATACTTTAACACTTAAGTCGAATCAAACGATTCTAAACCATTATAAATAAAACATTCTCCTTTCATTAAGTCATCAAGCTTCACGTCATTTGGCCCTGTTACAACAAAAGGAACATCATGAGGATTTTCATATCAAAAAAGACAACAAGACAACACAGCTAGACCACTACTGCCACCCTGTGGAACGATGCCTAAAGTACACTTAAATGTCCCAACAAGTTCAACTGCTATTATGGTGGATGCAGTGCAACACAAACTGATGCATGTAAACACCATTACTTGGTTAGAATAACCCGGGTAAGCTTGTTGTCTGATTACATAAAATCTGGTTACAATCCCTTCTATACTCCAATAATTAGATCGTACTGTGACATGTAATAAATAATATGTAATACGCATGTAACAATGTAACATGTTAATCCTTTTTATTTTGTTTTTTGTGTACAAAGTGAAATTCGCACAGGGCTGTGGGTCCATCTTGTTGTCAACAACAAAACAGTAAAATGCAAGTATATTTTGTTTGTGGTTGACACTGAAATGTTCAGATTACTGTAACACAAATTAAAATGTATACATTTATGTGCATTAATGTTAAGTGTGAAAAATCAGGACTGATCAAAATGTAATGAAACTTCAGGAGGAAAAAAAGAGGAAAAAACATGCAAAGGAAAAAAAGTCTAATAAAGGAAACACTATTTACAATTTTGACCATCAAATCAAATTTCTCCAGTCAAAAGTTGGTCAATGTGATTTCTTAAAACTCTCTCAGTCTTAATGTTTGAATTAGTGAAGCTGTGTACTGCAAAGCCTGTTTTCTCCCGAAATGATCCTAGTAATTGCTACACAATTAATAATGTATTAATTGTTGTATTCACAGCAACTGAGACACTAAGCATTACCCTAACAAGCTGATAGTTAGAGTATGACCGATAGACAGTTAGAGGCTGGGTTGCTGTTGTGTGCGTAAGCACTGATCTGATCAGATATCAGGACGTTTGAGGTTGGATTACACCCATGTATCGGTTTACTGATATATTGACCTGGTATCTGCCTGTTTTTGAACATCGGATATTGCTATGTCCAAAGAGTCTTCCCCTGTCATATGAAAGAGGTTATTCTGTAGCTCTTTTTTTTATTGTTTTAAGGTTTTTAATACTGTTTGGCAGTATCTCCCTTCCTATTTTGCATTTGCAATATTCTCTTAAATCATTTTGTTTATTCAAACATTTCATCAAACTCTAATAACAGTTTTCCTCTTGCATCAGTATGGTATGGCCAGTTAGATTAGTGCCTTTATAAGGCTGTGTGTGAGTAATTTTAAGGGCAGCGTGTGTTTCTGGTTTGAGCAGAATAAAAGTGTAAAAAGAAATTTCAAATGAGGTTGTTAAGTGTTCAGTTATCTTTTCAAATCCAGGTGGTTGTATGAGGTAAGTACAAATGCAGCAGAGCTTATGTTTGGTACCTGGTCAGGTTGAGGTCAGGGTGCGGTCTCTTGCCGTTGTTGCGTTCCCAACGTGAAGAGGCCGAGTCAAGAGGAGGGAGTGGGGAGGAGGTGGAGCTCCGCCTGAGCTGAGGGGTGGGGAGGCTGTTCCTGCTGCTCATCCCCTGCAGACATCATTTTCACACAAGGCAGCTGTCAGCAGCCGTTGATTTATTCAAACTATTAACATGGACTCAGATCTGAGCCAGGTGTACTCTAGTAAAGAAAGTGCATTTACTGCATGAGCTTCACAGTGTAGTTGGGTGGTTGACATGATGTGGCCTTTTTTTGTGGTTCCAAACATCAAATACATTTAAATAATATTCACAAGAAACTTCATTTTGTCAAGCAGATGCTGCAGTATGCAAACATACTGGTGAATCATGTAACATATTGATCATTTTACTCACTCAATTTTCAGACAAACATGAAAAGCCTCAGTTCCAGGCCCTTTTCACAAAGTTTAAACGAAAATAAAAATATGAGTCATGAATGCAAATTTCCTTGACAAAGTATATTTAATAAATGAAGATTACTTTTTTCCAATATCCCTGCATACTGAGGTAATTCTGACTGAATAGATTTGGTCATAGAAATTAATATCTCATGGTGTGAAATTATATTTCAATATTTAAATGTGCAATAATTCGGACACCGTTAAAGATAAAGGGTCCTCAAACTCCAAGAAAGAGCACCTAAAATCTCTGGAAGACACAGGAGGATGAAGTATTTTTCTCTTATGACTTTTTCAATAATATTATTTTGACACGCCACTCTTAGTACCCTATTTTCTTGTTTTTTGCTGTGACGCATCTTACATAAAAATACAAGATTTAGATAGCTTTTCTGAAAGTGACAAATTATGTTACTATATTGCAATTGCTTTGCAATTAGCATGTTAGCTTAATACCACAAATCCCAGGATTGCCCAAACTTCATGAAACCTCAATATCATCCATCTGTCACACCATAGCACCTTAACTATAATCCAAATATTTCCTGCATGAATATTATTTCTTTAAGTGCATCTGATTTTGAGTTTCTTAATAACCATTTTCACCATTTTGTGTGTGTGTGTGTGTGTGTGTGTGTGTGTGTGTAAGAGTGTCTTTTTCCTCAATGCCATCCCATGAAAAATTTAAGCATGCTTTTCAGAAAAAAAAAAAAAAAACATTATGTATTTTAAGGCTAGATGAATGTATATTGTATGATTGCTGCTCTTTTAAGCAATTTAAATTCATAGAGCAGGATCTCTCCCATTCCAACACTTTACCTCTGAAAGTCTGTTTGGATTTAAGTGTTGTAGTTCCTTGCTGGGTAGACTGTAGTCTGTCTCATCTCCTTTCTACTGTTGTAAATTACAAACTAATTTACAAATGGAAATGTGCAAATCACATGCAGGGTCATTTTACAGTCATTTTGGCAGAGTAAGAGGAGGAAGAAATTTTGTTTTCCCACTCATAAAAGTCTTAACTGTTGGTGTTGGCAGCATATTTGGGAGCACGCTGGTTTGCTACAGCGGTAATACCTGTGCACGCTGTAAACCCACCTTCAGGGATTTCCTGTCGCTCTTCTCGACGGAGTCCTCCACCTCATCACAGGGGTAGAAGCCAGGGAAAGGCGTGAAGGGGTTCACCCTGGGACGGCAGGAGCCTGAGAAAGTCCCCATGAGGCTGGAGATGCTGCGCAGGGAGGAGATGGTGTGGGGCGAGAGAGACGAGTCCATCAGCAGGTCCGACACCAAGTTCCTGGCCTCGTTGATGACTGACAGGTCCACCCCGTTGCCGCTCACTGCGCCCTGTCACACAAAAGAGTCACACAACACAAAGATTAAAGAACAGGAAACCAAGACCGGTCTTAGAATGCAGCATAATGTGTCAACAGATAAGCATTTTCAGAAAGTCTGTGTGCAGATTTATGTTAAAAGTTCTGTCCGTTTTATACCGTTTACATAGATATGATCAAACAGTACCTTTATGGCTCATTTGATAAGTCAGCGTTACAGATGTGAATCTTTGGCTTAACAGAAATTCTGTTCAATTCATGGCTGACATTTGATTTTAGGAGTGATTTTTGTTTTATGGTACAATTCAGTTCAATCCTAATTTGTAAACTGCAATTTGAGTTGACGATAATAATACTACTGATAACAACCTTCATTATATTTGAAAAGCAGTATTTATAAAGTGCTTTACAATAAGAGATGATAAAATGGGATCAAAAGTACAATAGAAATAAGGCAAAGGTGAAAGTAAAGAGATAAATAAAAGAGCACTTTTCAAAAGCAATGTTTACAACATGCTGAACAATAAGATAATAAAATGGGATGAAAATTCAATTCAGTGCTTTTAGACAAAATTTTATATCCATTAATAAACACACGAGTTTAAGATGAACTTTTAAATGTTAAAAAAAGGGAACAGACCTACTTAATCATCATGTATTCTATTTAACTAAAAATACATAATCGCCAAAAAGAAAAAAAAAAGATTCTGTTCATAGTATTCTGTTAGATCAACATATTTTATCTATTAATCTATTTTTTATTTTATTCCATTTTTTCTTTGTTAAAGAACTGCCTTATTGATTAAGGCTGAAGTCAGGGGATTTTTTTTATTTTTCATTTCTTTTAGCAAATCAATGCCGTTGAATCGGCAGAATTTACAATCGATGCACTGATGCTATGAATGAATCATTACGACCCCAGTCAGTATTACTTGCTAGTCTACTGTTCGTGTGTAATTACACACAGTGGACAGGGGTGACAGTACAGTAACCTCATGCCATTGATCTTAAGTAACTGAAAGCCTGTTTGGGGCATCAGTGGTATCAGTGACAAAGTGGAGTGGTGCTGGTGTGTAAGTAGAAAAGCAAGGCAAGCACTTTGTGGCTCACTGACGTGGGTCATGAGGCAGCGTGTGCGCAGAGCTGACGGTGATTCCTCACCTCCAGTCTCCAGTCTGCCCATTCTAGATCATTCTCTTTTCACTCCTGGGATGAAATACAATGTGTCTCACTTCCTACTGACTCAACCGACCTCTCCCACCTCCCCCCCTCTCCTGTCTTCTCCTCCTCCCTCCTCTGTTCACTCATCCTCTAGGGCCCCAGATACATTAGCATCTTGAGGCGCAACGACCAAAGTTATTAACTGGCGTCGCTCATTTTCTATGTCCACATACACACACACACACACACACACACACACACACACACACTTAAACCATGTATGTGTGAACAAGTAACAGGATGCACTCCTGTATGTTGATCACTGTTATGAAGTGTGTACTTATAATATTTGCTCTGAGCAGAAATTTCAAAATATTGCATGGGTATACACGTGATCATCACTGTCAAAAACACAGAGGCAACCATGCAGATTCTGAGTATGTCAAAAGTTGGAGAAAACATCTTTTTTAGAGCAGTAAATTCAACAAAAAAGAAAATTTGACTTGACATAACATCCCCTTCTTAAATGCACTTGCAACTGAACGAACTGTCTTTGTTGCCCCCAGACTTGAGAGTCAGTGGGACAACTTCAAGTTATCCATAAACACACTGCACTGACTACACCTGATGGACGACGTGCATGTGGGTTCTGCAGGTATAATTCTCAGGGCGTCCTGGTGGATCACTGTGTAGAGCGTGTACCATATTATTGAACGCAGCGGTCTGGGTTCAATTCCAGTCCAGACCCTTTGCTACATGTATTCAATTTTTTTTTTTTAAGAAATATTTCTCTGTGCCAGGAGGAGGCGGTAGTCTCAAAAAAGCAATCCAAAAGTCTCAGGATCGCAGACAGATAAACAAACTAGCCTTAGCCATTCATTTTCATCCCACTTTGAATGGTTTCATTATTCAAATCTGGACCATGTCTGATGAGAAGTTGCAGCTGGCACTGGTGTCGTCAGCGTCAAGGTCTTTTGCTTGTGGAAGTTTTGTTTACCACAGCTAGCTCTCTCTGGCTAGCTAGCTCGCTAGCTGGTTAGCATAACATCAACACAAGCTGATTTCTGATTCTCTTCTCTGCCCCGATTCGCTTAGGCTGAACTGCCAATCAGAAAGCTCTCTGCCACCAACTGCCTCCACTCTCGAGTCAACATGCTGAATTGGCCGACAAAGTGGGGACAGACCACGCAGGGTACAGGCAATCCTCAGACAGAATGAGATGGATTGTCAGGGGCTTTAAAAAGCATTGTTAAGTCCTGTTACTGTCTATCCAAACACAGCCAGGCTCATTTGCATAGAAATTTGAGTAAACTTTGGTTGTTGCAAACTGTTTTGAGTAGGACTCAGTGACATTAGTTGCCACTATTATTGAGAATTGTACTGAGTGTGAACTTGACCAGCAATAAAATGAAGAGCAACAACTGTATTTCACTCTAATGTGAACAGGACCTTAGATAACAGTAATTAAAGCTATACTTTTGACAGGGGAAGTTTTATTTAGCACCCATTTGACAGGAAGCTTGTTATGCTAAAATTTAACCTAAATCCCATACCTTTTAATAGCAGCATAGCACAAGATGTGCAATTCTTGTTTTTTCTGGGCAGTTTTCAGCTGGCTATGTCTTATCTAACAGAAATAAAAAGTGACTTTCACACTGAAGTAGCCAATTTTTTTTGAAACAGGCCTCTTGTACAAATACTTCCCAGTCTCGTCAAGACAGCAGATAAAATGTGGCATGACAACAATTTCTTGGTCAACATATGTCCGTGTTAGAAGCATATTTTGTGTGTTTACCCAAAGTGTTATTTGCACCTTGCCAAAGATATCATACTAGGAAAAGAATGTTCTAAACATGACTTTCTGCCTTTAACAGTGGAAATAGAGCATTGCTCAGTAGCTGTAAAAACCTGAATGCTGGACAGTGTTAACTGTACAGTACCTGAATGGTCCTGCACTACACACACACACACACACACACACACGTCACCTCCATAAAAGAAATGCACACCTCGAAACTCAAAAAAAAAAAAAGGAGAAAAGCACATGTGCTAACACAAACACAGTACCTACCTGATATTGTGGTTTGTACCAGTGCTTCAGATCCCAGTCCCACAAGATCATCTGAAAAGAACAGAGATAAATAAACTGTTAGACAAAGGCCATCATCAATGTGTGTGTGTGTGTGTGTGTTAGGATTGTCACAAAACCAGCAACTTTGCTAGTTGATACAAATACCACTGAAATTCCACAATTCTTGACACCCGATACCACCGCAAAAGAAGAAATGCCATTCAGCACACACTCTTTTATTTAAAAACTTGACTTTCATTTAAAAAACTTTGCATTTCCAGTATATGATCATATACAGTCGGCTACAATGGAATAAGAACTCAGTGTGACAAGTGCAACATTAGTCTGTAACCTTCAAGTAGAAAACAAACCAGCCCAACAAAATACTGATTTCAAATTACAATGGTGTGATTATGTGCTCTCATTTTGATTTACAGTCCTGTATGCATGACTGCAACTTTAAAATGTTTTGAGTCTTTACACATACAGGCTAAGGCCACACTGGAGTAAGAACACTGAGTAACAGTGAGGTATTAAATTGTGTTGCTATTACCAATATATCTGTATCTATAAAATAATAATAATAATAATGATAATTGAAAAATACCGTTTTCAAAATTGTGGTACTGACTTGGTACCCAGGTATTGATTCTTATGACATGCCTAGTGTGTATGACTGGGTAAATGTATTTACATAGTAAGTGCACAGACCTGTGCTCCAATTCCAGGACAATGCCTTATAACTCTGAAAGGAGAGCTTCATGCTCGACATTTCTATTATCTTAACACATGGTATAGAGACAGTTTACATTTAGGATTTCCTGCACCACATGATGCACTTTCTACTACAGGTATGCTAATGCATGCTGCCTTAGAGACAGCACTCGAGGGCCTTTCACTGAAAGAAAAACAAGAAAAGCAAACCACTGAAACCACAATGGTACGTCTACAATGGAGCTATGAGATCTTATCTGGCCCCAACTACGTCAATCGCCAGCATTTCCACCCTATCTGTCTGCTGATAACCAAACAGAAGCATTCACACATTACAGTTACAGTGTAGAGTAAAGTCTAAGCTGGTATACATTGTATAACACTGTGTAGCTGGACCTGAAACAACCTCATCTTCTACTCTCAACCATGAATGCATGCAAATTTAAAATAACTAGTTGATATGCCAGTGTTTTAGGTTTATTTTTGTTCTTTATTTGCTTCAGCATATGTGTCCTATTTATGTATCCTAATTTTTCACCCAAATAAACTAAAATCAACTGCTAAAGCCTATCACTTCTGACAGCAGAACAAATAAAATCACATTTTTTGCTGTAAACCGCAGTTCATCCAACAATTCTGAGAGGACAAAATATTGCCTGTAGCGACTTAGGTCCGACTTCAGTTTTTCATGGGCAGCAGTACTGTAGGTTGCCATGTTAAACCCAGGCAGTAAACATTCCCTTCCCAGAGACATCATGTAGTCTCATCCCTCACCACAAGGGGGACAGGCAAAGGAGGCTGAGTCTCATTTGAGAAGCACCTCAACAACTCCAGCAACCTCAACATAACATGCAGCCCAACATACCCAACAGGACTGGGTGGCATGGGGAAAAAATAAATAAATAAATAAAAATCATACTGATCAGTATACCAATTAATGTGCATTGCACTGAACAGCATAGCAATGTCAAGTGTATATCAAACCAAAACTATGTAACTCAAAAGATATTCCCTAAAATATGGCAGATGCTCTTGTATTAGAAATATGTCTATAAATGCTTGGTACCATTAAATTAGACAATAATTGTTTGTCATGATAATACCATATCATAATTTCATCACAATATACACTCATTTAAAGACAATAAATACAATAGTACAATAAAATTATAATACAATAAAATAGAATTATCGCCCATGCTCAACACCCACATTTAATACAAGGCCATGATCCACAACAACTGATCAACCAAATATGTATCATTTCAACTGGTCATCCTATTGTCAGGAATTATCATGCACACCAAATAACACAAACAAAATTGTGAAGAATTTAAATAAAAATGTTAAATATTTATATTTAATCGTCATGTCATGTTCAGCCATTTGACCATCCTGAAATATCAAATCAAATTTTAATTGATCTATTTAGGGAAATTATTTTAAATTTGGTATGTAAATTGAATCTTGATTTAGCTGCTTTCAGCCAGAAAATAACTTTTTTTTTCTTTGCAGAGTCCAGTGATAGACTATGTCCATTTTTGGTATGCTACAAGTGCATTCTCTCTGATCACATTACAAACTGGCAAGTTAGGTTCCACATTTAAATAAGCAAAAATATTTTTGCTAATCTGATTGTAATTCTCCCCAGTTGTAACATTACTGCTACATGTTTCATACGCATTATATTTCATTTTTTTGCATGCATATAAGGCAGGCAATAACCTGTAGCTGAAGGCATTAAATAGATCAGTGGCTCCATTCCTTCTCCTCTAATCAGTAGCTGTTTCATTGATCAAAGTGGGATGTTGAGTGTTTGTCATCAGCATCTGTACAATGCTGCCAAACATTTAATATGGCAAATAAGCCCTGCCATGGCAACCCGACAGAGAGGCCAGCAAACAATGCTCCAAACACCATGGCAACGGGATGGCGGGAGATGGCCGGAGGAGAGAGTTGTTGGCCGTCT
>OMLF01028310.1:7638-25317 GCA_900302615.1 Holocentrus rufus
GTGTTTTTTTTTTTGTTTTGGACTGCCAGGGTTGGCTATCATTTACTAGCCACAGTCTATATTGCCTAATTTTACCGTTAACTGAGACAGTGGCTACATTTAGTCGCACCTTGCTAGATAAATTGCCAGGTGATAACATAGATCTGGTGCTAACATCATTGTTAGTAGTCCCAGTCTTTGTCCATATAACATTATTACATTGGTTGGATACAGGGTTTTGGACACAGGCTGTAATAGATGTGCAATAATGCACCCAAGCTGCTGCCAAAATAAAGAAAAAATAATAACACTGTTACCTTTTTTTAGCAATTTCACATTGTTGTTATGCATTTATAGTGAGTTTGACGACTTCCTCGGGTGGTCATGGTAATGCATATTGTTGGTTAAAAGTTATTTTACATTCCTTTCTCTTACGATTACTATCTATCTAACCATCTTTTGCTTTGTCTTTCTTTTTCTTTCCCCCTATTATTTGTTTTCCTTTGTCACCTTGTGTCTCTATAGCAGCTACTAACAGGGAAGAAGTTCTGGGAGACTGATGACTCTGGGAAGGATGGACCAAAGGGGATCTTCCTGGACCAGTGGAGGGACAGCGCATGGGGGGCCTCAGGTACACACTTGTCTGTTTTACGCTGGCGATGTGCCTGCAGCGAAGTGTCATGAGGGAAATGCAGCAGCAGTATGGCGAATGTGGCAGCATCCTTTTACAAGCAGTTTGAAACACCACCAGGACAGTCACTTTCTGCTTCTAAAATTTATATTTAGATTCCTGCAAGACTCAAAGGCCAGTGATGACATCGAACTAAAATCAGCCTGGATGTTGCTCTCTTTCATCCCCCTCCCTCATGCTGTTTCAGACACATTTGTATGATTGTGAGATTCCTGGTGTAAGGTGTGATACAACACATCAAAACAGCACAGTTAACGTTACTGAAGATATCATGTGTACAGAAATTCCCAAAGCAATCTGACACCTTACTTGTCCATTTGTTGGTGGATTGCTTTATTAAACCGATGGCATGTGATCTGCATTTGGCCAAAATGCTAATGATGGTCATCCTTCATATGTGTCATAGTTAGACTGTTAGACTTGTCTTTTCAGACTGCATATCTAAGGTGGTCAAGCTCATGGGATCTCAATGTGAGTGAAATCTGATTTGGGAACATTAAATGCATGAAGGCATATAAGTTGCATTGAAAAGAAAAGTCTAACAATACGACAGTAAGTCCTGCAGGAACTGCTCAGTACATCATATCAACAAGTTAAGCTCGTCAAAAAAGTACATTTTGATGCTTTAAATTTGCTCATAATTGTAAGCTGTATTTTTTTTAGAGAGGCATTTTTCCTATGTGTGGATGCCATCTAACAGCCCC
This sequence comes from Holocentrus rufus, assembly GCA_900302615.1. NCBI lineage: Eukaryota > Metazoa > Chordata > Actinopteri > Holocentriformes > Holocentridae > Holocentrus > Holocentrus rufus. Next base: position 9,013 of record OMLF01028310.1, read on the forward strand.
TGTTTTTCTTACGGCAGATCACTCTGTATCTCAGCCAATCATGGTGTCCCGTCGGCCAGGACAGGGTTTCCACGGCGGCGGGGAAGTCGGGGTAGGTTCGGTGATGTCACCGCGATCGGAAAGCGGAGGGCTGGGAGTTAGCATGGTGGAGTACGTCCTCTCCTCCTCACCGGCGGACAAACTGGACTCCTGCCTCCGCAAAGGGCCCTACGTGAGTCTTAACGGCCTCCTCTCTCTCGCTATCCATCAATCTATCACATCTTTCACATTCCATTAATTACTCTAATTCTGTCTGTCTTAATAGCATCTCCAGTTTCTTAATCATGATGGTCAAGGTCTTGACTTTGGATGGAACTACCTCAGTACCCATCACACCTTCCATAAACTTGACTGCACAGTCTATCTGTCATTCTGTCTCATTCTGTCCCTCCATCAGTCACTGTCAGCTGAGACGCTGTCGTCTCTCACCTTGTCCATGTCAGTCTGTCCTCCGCAGTCACTTGACTATACCTTTGTGTATCTGTCATTTGTCACCGCCAAATAGTTTATCAAAACATCTTTATTTCTTGTTGTCACTACATCGCTGTTTGTATTGTATTGTATTGTGCTGACTTTCTCTCTTTCTTGTTTGTTGCCCAGGGTCAGAGGGACGGAGAGGTGGAGGAGGAGAAGAGGGAGAAGCCGAAGGCAGCGTTTGAGGGAGAGAAACTGAAAGAGTTGACAGAGGGCGAAACTGATGTCATCAGTGATGTCATCAACCCCAATGGGCTGCCCGTGCAGAATGGCCTTGATGTGGATGTTAAAGAGTTTGGGTAGGACTCACTGAAATCAACACACACACACATACCTACCTTCTCTCACTAGGGCTGCAGCTAATTATTATCTTCACTGTCAGTTGATGTATCCATTTTTTCTTATGCCTAATAGATCAGTCATCTGATATATAAAGTGTGAAAAATGATGACAGATGCTCATGGGAAGTTAGCAGAGCCCAAAGTGATGTTGTCAACTTGCTTCCCGTCTGACCAGCTACCAAAAAAAGTATTAATTTTATAATATGATCAGAGAAAAAGGAAGCAAATTTTAGCATCTCAGTTATCTTTTATGAGGCTAATAAGCAAATGTTTGGGATTTGAACTCAATAAATGACTAAAATGATTCATGGTGTATAGAAATTATCATCACTTTTTATGATGTGGTTAGGGCTACTCTTTATGCTCATAAATTTAGCTTTTTGAATTTTTGAAAAACCCACTTTTGCATAGCCTCCTAGTCCATATGTCTTTCTACAAAACTTGACAAATCGTATCTCTTTACTTTGGCATTTTCAAAAAAAATGTGAAATTATGAACAACAAAATTCCTCTGGCTCACAGTTTTACAAGACGTGTTGCAGTGTCTTGACAACACTAAGTCGTGATTTGCGTTATTGCCATTTCATACTGAAGCCTTGTGCAAAATTTGGTGGCAGTCGGCCATCGGGGAGTGCCACAGCAGAGAATCGATTTAGACATTAAGAAATTGGAACAAAAGCTGCAATTTTAGTGAAACTTTGTACGTAGCATCCTTACAACAGCTCCTCAGTGCTTCAGTCATGAGCTTCTGCATCATTGATCGATTATATTAATTGACTGATCATGTAAGCACTAACACCGAACTTGTGCTCTTCTCTCACCCCTGCAGTCGTCCCCCAGGCAACATGCCGGCCCCAGGCCCCGAGGGTGACCTGCTTGGGGGTCCCGGAAGTGTCGGGGCAGAGGGTCTGACACCCCTGGGAGGTGGTGGAGGCCCCAAGCCCCCCGAGGACTTCTCCGGTGTGGAGCAGGGCGGCGTCACCATGGACCCCATGGAGTCTGTGATGGAGCCGCTTCAGTTTGACTACAACTCCCAGATGCCCATGGACTCTGGGCCCACCGTGGGCCTGTTTGACTACACCAACCAGCAGCAGGTATGTGCGGCACGGAGCCATCAGAACGTAAACATTTGTCACCAGCTCTCTGGGAGGCTCAGCTCGAGTGGTGTTGAAATGTCATTGATTCTCACTTCGCTGTGCTGTGTGCAGCTGTTTCAGAGAAACAATGCCCTGGCAGTGCAGCAGCTGACAGCAGCCCAGCAGCAGCAGTACGCTCTGGCAGCAGCACAGCAGCCTCACATTGGTAAGAGGGAGTGGGAGTGTGTGTGTGTGTGTCTTTGTGAGAAACCTGGACCAGCCATCTATATACTGTCAGACCAGTTTCAGCACATGAATCGCTGATGATCATATTCATTTTCTCTCTATCAGCAGGGATTTAGCGCTGGTACAAGCTTGGTTTTTCACCCTGATAATCTCAGTTCATGTGGGGCACGCTAATTGGGTTAGTCTGATCAACTAAAGAGTTTTACTCAGCCTAAATTAAGCCACTAGTTTAAAAAAAACAATTACTGACTGAGACATCTCATATAACAATTGAGAATTTCTCATTGTTATATCCAGCGATGTGTTATTCAGATTTTGTACAGGTCGTTAAAGGGAGATTATCGTTTCCTGGGCTTTTGTTTTCATGATCATCATAATCGCTTCGTTCAGGCAGTGATGGCACCCCTTAGTCAACATAAACAACACCGTGAAATACACCTTGGGGAAACTTGCTGTTCTATTCAGATGTGGTTCGCTACTGCACAGATTTTATTACCCCATGCTGTTTTAGAGTGCTATTATTCTTAGCCATTTTCCTCAGCCTGTCACAGGTAAAAACTCATCTCAGGCAAGAAATAAGAGCACAGAATATTTACAACCCTCTCTTCATGATCACTTTTTCCCCTCATGATTTATTTGTGTCGTAATTGTAATGTTCCTAAACTGTGTGTTGGACTGTACAGGCAGCAGCCAAAGACAAAGACAAATTAATCCAGATATTTTTATGTAGCTTATGAATGACACTGATGAATGTGGATTTTGGGGTCAGAATAAGTAGCTTGCAGTGATACGAGTGTGTATGTTTGTTATCGTATTGTATTTTTGTTTGTTTGTTTGGTATTCATATCAGTGATAAAGTTCTACAACATTAGTTTGAAGAGACGTTTATAGACAGCAGGGCTGTTAAAGCATCTCATTGCATTTTCAGCCAATACATTAAGTGGAATTTAAAAAGGCACTTGGCCAAATGGATTAGAGGCAGCTTGATAATCGCCCTCAGAAGTTTTTCACCCTGGCACTCGAGTCAGGGCCGTTTTCGAACGGTGCAAACCTGCTTGTCACTGGATGGATCAGAGCACCATAACCAGTTAATCACGTACTGTCATTTTATATTGTGGTGCGTATTGTTTAAAGATGAAGACGAAACATCAAAGATGACATGTTAAATCCTTGTGTCCTGATGTTACTCTAAATGCATTATTGTTAATACAGAATGTGAAATGAGTTTGACCAAATTTCATATTCAAAACTATTGACGAAGTATTTGTGTTCAGAGCAAGGAAAGCAGGCTTTTGCAAATGGATAAAATGAAACGTTTTATGTCCTCAGTACGTCAATAGAGAGTCCCAAATGTCATATCAATCATAAGCTGACTCATAAGTGCATCAGTGCAGACCTTGACATTTAATGATGGCATATTTAATAGTGTGCTTGTAATTTAAAACTTGTCCTGAATTCCAAATCGTAGAAAATTTGAAATGGCAAATTGCTCTTCAGTATCACCTAATAACACATTTAAACTGGAAAACAGATTTACTATAGTAGAGGCTGTCACTCTAAAACGACTTAGTAATAACAGTGTTTCTTACAGGTCGACAGTTTACTTGTGCCGGTGGTTGTTTTGGGGGCGGATGGGGTGTAATTTCACTGGGATTACTCACTTGTCGTTATCTTCACTGAGAGCAGGAATTCTAGTGGCATCCAAATAGTGGACAGCTAAAGTTTCACACATCTAAGATTTTAAAACAGTGTCAAAAACTTACCAACACTTGGTAGTTTGGACCAAACTGTATGCAGGGGCAGGCTTAGTCGGAGTGGATGCAGTCCTGCTGCCTACTGGTCTGTGCATTTCAAAGTAACATACAGGATGTGATGCGTATATCAGAAACAATGTCAGTTTCTGTACATTAACCAACTGTGGTCGGGCTGATAATGTGGCGTTGAGTCATAGATGAGGTTATCTACAGGAAATACTAAGAACTATTTGAGCTGGTATTGTCAAAACAAAAAAACAAACTTAAGACTCGACATGAGACATTTTCTTATCTGCCTGAAGATCCAAGCAGGTTAATCTTTTGAGACAGGTGGCTCTTAGTGAAATATAGCTTATTAGAGAAGATTGTTGCAGCCTTAATTGTCTGTGGTAATAATTATCAGTCAGTGCATAATGTACTACTACTGAACTGTGTAATTTAATAGCTTGATTAGGATTGTTTTATCAAAGAATAGACCAAACATTGCAAACTTTCCACATGGTTCTTAATATACTGCAGTGTAGAGCTAATCTCAATGAAACTAATTGACTGGGACAATTGACTGATAACATGACAACATTTCACACTGGTGATTAAAATTGAAATGACTAGACAAAAGTGCCGTCAGGCCCTTCATTTCAGTGTTAGTCTGTGCCTGCATTTATTTTTCTTTCTTCCTTACTAGAATATGTGACTATTATATTTTCCAATGGCCCACTTTAAGTGTCAATATATCTTTAAAGATTTGGAGGAAATTCTGCATCAACATTTTTATCTGCATCTTGATCCCTGTGCTGTAATCTTAAATGGTGTAATAATCATTTTACTGCCCCAAAGCACAAAATGACCATATCTGTGGCAGTTTGATCAACACCAGCGACTCAACAATTAATTTTCTCTGTGTTGAGCTTTCTGGCTTCAAAACTGACTTTCTGGCCTGTGCTCGGTTTTGTGTCAGGGACAAAAGGTGTTTGGAGGGTGGACTTTTTTTGTTTCATTATGCAGAGCTTCAAATTGTAACTGTCAGCTCACTACAGTATGGACTTGAGTGGATCTGGTGTGTATTTTGGATTATAATAGAAGCTTCACTCCAGTCGGTTGTGTGAGTTTACATTTACTGTGTTGACCATGCATCCTGGTTCAACTTTCCCTCCATGTGTTGTCCAGGTCTTGCTCCAGCGTTTGTGCCCAACCCTTACATCATCAGTGCCGCCCCACCGGGGACAGACCCCTACGCTGCCGGACTGGCAGCTGCAGCTACACTGGGTGAGACATGAGTGTTTCAAAACACACATACACACATACACACCGAGCTGCTGCTAAGTGGCTCTTGGAACCATGTAGGACGCTTGAAGTTGTTAATTCAAGTTGTCATCTTCTAGAGAGTTAAGAGGACACACAACACAACACACACACACACACACACACTCACACTCACAGCTGTCCGACTCATCTCATATTGTGTGTATGTAGGCCCAGCAGTGATGCCTCCCCAATACTACGGTGTGACTCCCTGGGGTGTCTACCCTGCCAACCTGTTCCAGCAGCAGGCCGCTGCAGCCAACAGCTCAGCCAATCAGCAGGCAGCGGGCCAGGGCCAGCAGAACCAGCAGCAGGTCAGTCTACTGCTATTGGACAGAAATCCTGGCACACCGATCGCCATTGGCTCAAGATGTTTCTCTGAGGCCTCTCCCTGTGTTCCACTTTACATGTGCATTCAGTCTGACTGCTGCCCTACTTAGAACCGCGCTCTGTGTAGAAGAGCCGCTCAGCAGGAAGAAATCGAATAACAAAGTTTCATCCTATTGCCTTGTGTTACTGCTCAAGTCTCAAGCATGCTTATATCCTGTGACTGTCGCTTTTACGACCTGCCACAGTGGTACGTGTGTATGTGGCATTTGAGGTCGTCTTGGTGGTGTCTTTTGTGTCTGTCTTATGAACTCAACAGTTCAATAATAAAACATGACAGAAATGTCACAGTTAAACCCCCCTACAGATGATCGGATTAGATTTTGCAGCACCTGAATGCACTGATTTGCATATTAATGAGGAAACACGGCAGGACATTTGGCAGTTCATGTGCATGATCTTGTTTTTCTTTCCTTTTAAAGGTGATGCGTGCTGGAGGAAGCCAGCGACCTTTGACCCCCAGCCAGGGTCAACAGGGTCAGCAGAACGATCAGCTGGTTGCAGCAGCAGCAGTGAACTCAGCCCTTGCCTTTGGGCAGGGTCTGGCAGCCGGCGTCCCTGGTGAGTAGTACACACACACAAGCGACTGCACACAGTATCTAAGTTTGGGTTTGCAATATAACCTTTTCTGTTAGTAGGAATGTTTCAATAGTATAATTTTGGTATTTGATTCCAACACCAGTGAAATTCCAGTTCACAATACCTGGTTTGATAGGGTTAGGATTCATCAACAGGCCTTTATTTAAAAACTAGCAACAAAAAGCATTTGTATAAATGCTAACAACTACACAGACACTTTGTGTTCAAAGTATTTTAATTGGCCACAGTTCCATTTAGAGGAACTGTGGGAAATGTCCCGCTGTAACAGTAAATATAATGGTGTAATTATGTGCTCATTTTGATTTACAGTTGTGTAAGCATGACTGACACTGTAATTGTTTTAGTATTTAAACAAAGAAGCTAAGCACACTGAGCTAAAGAGGGATCAAGTTGAGCTGATACTACCAAAACTAAAAACACTAGTACTGGTATAATTGTCAGAATTTTGGTATTGAGTATCAACAAACATAAAAAATATCACCTCTTGTTACATCCCAGCCGCTACAGGACAATTGTCTATAAATCTTAGTTATAAATATACAAATAAGAGCCATTCTTAAACTGCAGAAATTTGTCGAACTGATGCTGGAATGAATCACTGTTTCTAAAAACTACAATTACTAGCAACCGCCACACGAACAAGAAAATCAACATGAAACTTTGCACACTGAGATCAGTTTAGGCAGACTCTGATTATTGCTGTGTGACCGTCCTGTTCCCAGGCTACCCGGTCCTGGCCCCAGCAGCCTACTATGACCAGACAGGGGCCCTGGTAGTCAACACGGGGGCTAGGAGTGGCCCCGTCCGCCTCATGGCCCCGGCCTCTGTCATCATATCTCCCTCCGCAGCACAAGCAGGTTTGCATTTCCTTATTTTTACAGATTAAGTCCATTAGGTCGTCATGCTGTACCTGGGTGATTTGTTTTAGATAACGGCCTTCATTTGTTGCTGGCATCTGTTTAGTCAGTTATATAATTTAATTTCAGTCAGCAGTGAAATTATGCAAATTTCTCGTTCCCGCCTAATGTAACTGCTCCCTGTTTTCCTTGTGCTAAATGTGTTATTGCACAGTTAAAGGGATCTTTGACTAACAGCAAGTTCACAGATGTGAACCAGTGGAAAAGATTTACTTGTGTAAATTAAAACAAAAGTACAGTTTTACAAGATTCCTAAACTTGTACTTGTGAACTTGAACTGAACCGTCTGGAGTGTCAACAGTTAAATGACTCCCAGAAGTCTCTTGTGTATCTAACGAGTTGAAACCATTGACCTAAGCACCATTTACATTTCACTGTCTCTGACAAATGCAGTCCTAAAGACATGAGACCTTTAAACTAAAATTCAGAAATAACCTTTGGATGGACCAGAAAACAACTGGAATCCCTTATAATTTGTTCTCCCTTCTCTCCTCTCCTGTCTAGTTGCAGCGGCAGCAGCCTCAGCAGGCGGTGCCAATGGTGGTCTGGGGGGCGGGGCCAACGGTCCGTTCCGTGCCATGACGTCCCAGCAGCCTCAGCAGCAGGGTGGCCCTGGCGGTGCGCTGGGAGGCAGCTCCTTCTACGGCTCCTCCTCCCTCAGCTCCTCCTCCCAGAGCTCCTCCCTTTTCTCACAGGGCTCCGCCCAGCCCGGACCAGGCTCCGCCTCCTTGGGCTTCAGCCAGCCGGCCTCCTCCTCCCTTGGGGCCACACTGGGGGCCACGCTGGGAGGCTTTGGCACTGCAGGTAGGGGTGCATCTTCACCTGCTGTGTTTGTGTGTGTTTGTGTTGTGTTGAGATAAGTTTGATCAGATTAGACAGGAATCCAAGTTGGTATCAATCACTGAGATCAGTGTTGCCTGGAGGATCTGTCGGAGTTGTCAGCTCACCACCTGTTAAGTTCTCTGGCCCGTGGTGTTTCTTACTATCATTTCTTAAACCTTTGTTAATGCTAACATTTAAAGGAATAATGAATCATGTATTAGTTGGGTGCTTTACCTAACATGTTTAGAATCAAGACAAAACCATTATTTATCGTCTCAGCTCCTCCATACAGCATCATCTAGTTTGTGGCTCTGTCTCCCTCTAGTGGCGAACTCCAGCGGTGGCAGCGGCTCCAGGCGGGACTCCCTGACAGGCAACAACGAGCTGTACAAACGCACACCCTCCAGCCTTACCCCGATTGGCCACGGAGGTTTCTACAACGGCACCTTGGGCTTCAGCCCTTCCCCTGGTCCCGTGGGCATGCCCCTCCCCAACCAGGGCCCCTCCCACTCCCTCACTCCCCCGCCTTCCCTGTCCAATCACAGCTCCTCGTCCAACCTCAATCTTGGTAAGTGTGTGCGTGTGTGTGTGTGTCTGTCTACACTGTATTCACGTCCAAATATGTGTCAGTTGATGTTGAGCTGCATCTTTGTACAAGTGATTTAACGGGCAGAGGTTCATGTCTGTTTGAAACATTGCAATTTGGAAAATGAATGGGATTTTTACTTTGGAGACCCTGTGTGCCCAGTATAACGCCGCCCTCTTGGCAACTCTATTCTGTTGTACCACAAAAGCTGGATTTGTCATTGATGACAATTGAAAGACCTTATTGTTTTTTCTTAACTACCGTTGGAGTGCGTGTTAAGACATTTTAACATTCAGTGCAGATACTGGTCTAGCTCTCCTGGAGGTGATTGTGCTCTTTTAATTCCTGCCTGGCAAGCCAGCTAAACTGGTTCAGCACTAACTGGGTTGTTCAAGGAGAAAATTGGTGTCATTGAGTGCATTCGTATGTTCTTTAATATTGCGAATATGTTACTGTTATTAGTCAGGATGTGGCTACATGAAGTGATCAGATACTTTTTGTTTTTTTTTCTTACCTGTACCACGTGGATAAAATATAACACTGTAGTTTTTCTGCTGCTTGATTAGTTATTTTAATGCTCATGACTCCATACAAATGGCATGGAGAAACAGAATTTGTTGTTCACATGTCAGACCATAGCGGTTAAATATCGGCATATCCCAGAGGTTATATTCAGGGCTTCATAGTCAGGCTGTGAGCTTTCAATACGCTGGCAGAATACTTGAATATTCCCGATTTAAACAGAATACTAATGTGAACACTCATTAAGAGTTATAGTCCATTGACTTCTGCCTGTTTAGTTTGCATTTCCTTTATATTGCAGTGCATTCTCTATGTAATCATATTTTTATGTAAATATTGAACTCATTTCATTTTCTACAATACAAAATTCATGTTGTCAAGCTTAGCTTGAAATTAAATGCTGTCAGCTAAAATACCCAGAGAAGATTAGGATGTGACAAAGAAGTTTGTAAAGCAATATGTTTTTAGAAATTACATTACAGACATTTCTTCCTCTTGGTGTCATGTAATTGAAAGTAAGTGTGATGTGATTTGCACACTGATAGAAAAACACTCAACTTGGTACACTGAAATACTGATAAAGTAGAAACTTTGATGGAAAAAAATGTTATGTTTACAGTGACAGACTTTCTTGTTCAGGTGGTTTTCACCTTTGTGGAAGTTGCTGCTTACACTGTGCAAAAATGAACGACAGAAATTGCTTTTTCTGAAGGAAGGAAAATAACTATTCACCATTTCTCTGGATGACCCTCTACTGTACATTACTCCTGGTGACGTGTGCACAGTCAGCAAACATCAAAAGAAACACCAGTGTTGTGCTTTAAACAGCCAGTTGGCTTTGTAGTAGAGAACCAGATGTTTCCGAAGAAGCCCCAACTCACACTGCGAAAATGAATGTTTGTTTGTTCAGAACTGTGCACCAGCATTTTAGGAACAGATGTTTGATCAAGTTACAGTTGTGCTACAAGATTGTTAGTTTGTGTTTGTAAGGGCTGGAACAAATACAATTTGCATTACTGTAATTACATTATTCACACAACCAGTTTGGATAGACTCTGCAGTTTGCTTTTTTCTAGTGGAGACGTAAACTTCAGACAATAAACAAAAGTACCACACAAACATGTCCCGCAGAAAATGTTTGTGCGGAGATGAGAGCTCAATTATTCATATCCTCTCAGGAGAGGACTTAACAGAAGTCATCTTGCCCAAACTGTCTGTACATATTCAGGTCTGTAGTCTACTGCACACCTGAATATGTGCTGATATTTGCTGATAGCTCCACAACTCATAGCCAGGTACTGCTCAGGTAATACTTTCTGGCACAGATAAGTCTCTAGGATGCTTTCATTTTTAAAATGTGTTTTAACGAGGTAAACTCGGCTGGATTTAGGATGTTATCTCTCCAGATATTTGAACCTGTGGTCTCTAATATTTCCAAAATGCCAGGTATTCAGTTGAACTTGGAGTTAAATTTCTCTTTCCGGCTGCATGTAGAGCAGTTTGATATTCAAGCAGCGCTGCCACCTAGTGCCTTGTTTTTGCATGACATAGTTGACAACGTCTGAAAATGTACAGTATTAGTAATGTGTCCACAACAAAAATCCATGTTTACCCAGATGACTAATCTCTGCAGTCCTCTCTGGTATTCAGTATGCTGTGGTGGTTTAGAAAGAGTTCCAGGCTTGCATGTCAGCACCACTGAACAAAAAGTTTGTAAACCACTGGTATGCACCGTGGCAAACTATTAAAAAAAAAAAAAAGTCTACACGGCTCTAACCTTTTTTGCCACCGTCTTGTTGATATGCCATGCACTTCTCTTCATGTTGCAAGATGCATGTCATCCCCTTTCTCTCCCCCGTCTTTCCTGTCTACCGCTGCAGAAACGCCATAATAATAATAATAAAATAAGATATCCTCAGATATATTCTAACAATACAACCACCTCCCTCCTTTCCCCCCCTCACCCTTCAGGAGGCCTGACCAATGGCAGCGGCCGTTTCATCTCTGCAGCCCCAGGAGCGGAGGCAAAGTACCGCAGCGCCGCCAGCTCGGGCTCCTCCCTCTTTTCTCCCAGCAGCCAGCTGTTCCCCTCGTCACGGCTACGCTACGGCATGTCGGACGTGATGCCATCAGGCCGCAGCCGCCTGCTGGAGGACTTCAGGAACAACCGCTACCCCAACCTGCAGCTCAGAGACATCGCCGGCCACATCATGGAGTTCAGCCAGGATCAGCATGGCAGCAGGTACGCACAAGCAGAGATCACTGCAGCCTAATGTACCAGAAACAGGTGACTGTAGCGCCCACACATTAATACACTGACAGAACCTCAGCGCCTAGCAAACCCCTGTCCAGACTCTCATGCACCTTTCACCCCAGACAGTTGACCCTGGAAATATATGGGTCGGCTGTCAGAGTGAAAGGTAGGGCAATCCCGCAGAACAGTCCTGCTCAAGGTTATGTTTGAATGCCGGTTCAAACTCTGCTCATTTTAGTGCTGGAGTGTCATGTTGGACTGTAAGGTGACCGTCTAAAGCAGGGTTTCCTTCTTTAGAGGCAGGTTTTCATACTTGGACAAGGCCAAACAAATCCAAATGACTGACGTTAAAGCATAATGTAAAAATCACTCTTAAAGTTTTATTTTAAATCATAAAACCCACTGTTCTGAATAGTGTTTCTGTGTGGTGTTGAACTGCCTCCACTGCAGGATGGACCCAGATCAGCACACTGTAGTATTTCAGGCTTATGTGTGTCAAAGGATTCTGCTGGGAGAGGCTCCAACCCTTTGGCCCCGAACAGGAATAAATATTTCCTCATTTATTTCTGTTGTAAACAGTAAATGTGTGAAAGGAGTGTGTTTATGTCTGTGTTTATTAGAAACAGAGCCTGCCTTCACAAACAGGTCAGCTCGCCACCAGAGGCCGTCACATTCAGAATTATTATCATTATCATTAAAAACTTAATGCACACAAAAAGATGATAATACATAGGCACATAACACATAGACTATATTGCACGCAGGGAAAAGAACAGGATTATACAATTAATATTGCATGTGAAGTGCTTTCCTCGGAGCTGGGACTTCAGATCCCTCAGCCTGTTGGAGATCAGACCACCTGAGCAGTCGTGGTCTCTACAGTTCAGTTCCTTGTGGGAGATCATCTTCAGGTCACAGGTGATCTTACCTGCCCTGGCTCTGTGGATTCAGAGCTCCTCATTGGGTTACAGTGTTGGCCTGTGATCTTTTGGGCGATATCCTCATATACAGTTCTTACTTGTTTTTATTGATAACAGAACGCAAAGTGTAGCAGATATGTCAGCACCTCTGCCCCGCCCTTTGATACCATCCAGAGACTTGCTATTCTCGGGGCAGGGGCCCCCAGAGGCCGCCCTGACACGGGGTCCTGGTTTCTGGGTCTGTCTGGGCTGGTCCAGTCCTGCCTTCCAGCCAGACTTTTCCATTGAAAGGCTCTATTAATACACCATGACGTCCAGTCTGCACATTCCAGACATTTTCCCTCAGTCTCTTCAACATCACTCACTCCTTTTTATCTTTGCCTTTGCCTGGCTTCCATCACTTTACCTGGTAGGCTGTCTGGTTCCCTCAGCTCCCTCTTTGCCTTTTCTACACGTTTGATTTTTGTTCTCCTTTTCTCAGACCGTTCCTTCGAGTTAACTCTATAAAAGATCTAGGAGCAGAACTCTTTCTCCCTCTTTGTATGGCACATTATTGCTCTATATATTGATTCATTTATTGAGAATTCATGCATCCCATCTATACACCAGGTGTATTCTGGGACGTTTGTATACTTTATTGTCCACTTGTCTCTTTCCTCACCTTAATGGCATAAGGCTTTCATACATTACTAAAGCTAACATAAAACAAAATAAGTAATAAATAATAAATAATAGTTTTCTACCTCTTCATCCCTCCAGGTTTATCCAGTTGAAGTTGGAGCGAGCCAGTTCAGCAGAACGCCAGCTGGTCTTCAGCGAGATCCTGCAGGCGGCCTACCAGCTCATGGTGGACGTCTTCGGCAACTATGTCATCCAGAAGTTCTTTGAGGTGTGTTTGAACAGTTATTATTACCAAAGTGTGACATAGGTGATTTGAGGAACCAACAGTCAGTTTTGATAGTTCTTTAGACATGTGCTGTTTGTTTGGCCTTTGGTGACCTGCATTGTGGCAGGAAATAGATTTGTACTACAGATGTTTGCATTAGAGGATTTACATGTTTGTTTTGTGTGTTTGCAGTTTGGCAGCCTAGACCAGAAGCTGGCTCTGGCGGAGAGGATCCGAGGCCATGTGCTGTCTCTGGCCCTGCAGATGTACGGCTGCAGGGTCATTCAGAAAGCTCTGGAGTTCATCCCCTCGGACCAGCAGGTCATTGTAAGTACACCTCGCTCCCACAGGACCGTGTGTGTGTGTGTGTTAGTGAGCAAAAGAGAGAGACCATATTTGTTCCAGTTGTTATCTCTGTTCACATTGTCCTTTGCCCCCTTTACCGAAACGGCCTTAGATGCACCTTTGCAATTATAATTCTGCTGTGATTTTGTTTATTTGTTCAATAAGAGAAAATGTCTCAATATCCCAGTGTGTCTGAAAAGTGTTAATGCTACCCATGTGCTCACAGCGCTGTTGTGTGTATGGGAGCGCTTTGCTCATGGATCACTGATTTCTGTTAAATGATAACACTGCATCAATAAAGGAGTGTGTACGTCAGAGATAGCAAGTTTCATCTACACTGAGTTTGATGCGAGAGACGCCGCGTGTAGCAGCAGGATCCCGGCAGGCATCCTATCATCAACGATGAATGGAGCTAATGATACCATAGTTTATATGCTAATTTTGAACTCCAGGTGTTAGGATAGATTCAGATGAATATCCCCTGGAAGTAATTTTGTTCATATTCAGTGGTTTTGGAATAGGTAACAACTTGTGTGTGGGTATATAATATGTGTGGGAGAGTGAGAGAGAAATCCATCCATCTCTCCTTAGAGGACCTCAATAGATTGCTCCAGGGCATTTGAAAGTCAGACTTGTTTATTGGGCTTTGAGCTACCTTGAAAAATGAAGCAAAGTTGGAAAATGTTTTCAGGCGATATTTGATTTCTCACACAATTACATCTCTTTCTACACTCTGTCTCACTGTTGCTCTCTCTTGCTCTGCCCTCCGTCTCTGTCTGTCTCGTTCGCTGTCTCCTCCTCACCGCAGAGCGAGATGGTGCGGGAGTTGGACGGCCATGTGTTGAAGTGTGTGAAGGATCAGAACGGGAACCACGTGGTGCAGAAGTGTATTGAGTGTGTCCAGCCGCACGCCCTGCACTTCATCATTGATGCCTTCAAGGGACAGGTGGGTCCCCTCTGCGCGCACACCAAATATTTCCCCACTCGATCACTGAAGCCTTACAGGGTTTGGCTGACATCCATACACATTTACTTGTGTGCACACATACACAATCACAGCCTTGAGGCAGCGAGTATATTGCCACAGCAAAAGTACACAGACACATAATGCTCAGTCCCAAACACACACCTCCATCGTTGTCACTTTTCAGGGACAGGGTGAGTTGCCGTGGCAACAGAAACCTCAGCCCAGTAGCAGCAGCCATCTTCTATCCACTGGCTAAATGTCACATTAGCATAAAGTGTTAGAGACAGGCTCTGTGTGTGTGTTGGTGCATGTGCCTTTTGTTGAAATACAAATGAGAGGTTTCAGTTTTGAAACTCACAAAGGGTCCTGTGACAGTAAATTATCACCGCTCATGTGAGCGATTCGCCTCTCACACATAATGCAGGCTGCAGTATGGCAGCTTTTCCAGCAAACAGCAAAGATCTGTTTGTGAGGCTGAGAGCATGTCAGGAATTTGCTTTCACCTGCCCTGCAGGAGTGAGCTGGGTGTGTGCACGTAGGACTCTGGCTTGGTTATGAAATAATCCTGTTTTGAAATCATAATTCATAACACTTCAGAGATCAGTGTGTGTTTGAACGTATCATTCAGCAGTCGGTGAATGTTTGAATCCAAAGAGACTTAGAGCACTATGAGTGAATCCACTTTTAGCTCATGTGGCCCCAGTGAGAATCAAACCTTTAAACCTGACAATATTAGAGCCTCATTCAAGTTGCTGAGCTGCAGGATGACTTGTGTGGAGTGTGTTGATATGTAATTGAATGTGTGTGTGTCGCAGGTCTTTGCTCTCTCCACCCATCCCTACGGCTGCCGAGTCATCCAGCGCATTCTCGAACACTGCCTTCCAGAGCAGACGCTGCCTATACTAGAGGAACTCCACCAACACACAGAGCAGCTGGTGCAGGTAACACGCGTGCACACACACTCTCAAATTAGCAACAGCTGCTTTCTTTCCACTTCTACCAGTTGTGTTTGACAGGATGGCGAAACCTTGAGTTGGCTTAAATAAAGCTTCTCCAGATTTTCGTGTTTGCTGTGCGCTTTATGTGTTGTCAGAGGCACCAGTTGGCGTCTTCAGATGTCTTGGTTAATGTGTCTGTGTGGGTTGTGTTTTTTAGGACCAGTACGGAAACTATGTGATCCAGCACGTTTTGGAGCATGGCCGAGCTGAGGATAAGAGCAAGATAGTGGCTGAGATTAGAGGCAATGTACTGGGACTCAGCCAGCACAAGTTTGCCAGGTAAAAACCCAACACACAGCACAGTTTTTATTTTTTTTACACATTCTTATCTCCTTTGCTGGCGTAACTGTAAATGTTTTTTCTTTTTTTCCTTTTTTGTTTCTCCCATAAACACGCTTATCAGCAGACTTAAAATGAACTTTGGTTTGTTTTTTTCTCCCCTCGCCTCCGTTTGTGCGTCCAGTAACGTGGTGGAGAAGTGTGTGACCCATGCGTCGCGGGCAGAGCGGGCAGTGCTGATAGACGAGGTGTGCAGCCTGACTGAGGGCCCCCACAGTGCCTTATACACCATGATGAAGGACCAGTACGCCAACTACGTTGTGCAGAAGATGATCGACGTGGCCGAGCCCACCCAGCGCAAGATCGTCATGCACAAGGTGGGTAGTTGGGATCGACGGGGAAAAGGCCCGCTAGGTGTCCATAATTTCTGTGCTGAATCAGAATGGTGCGGTTACTAGAAAAGGAAGTGAACATTTTCTGCGTGTTTGTCCCTGCACAGATCCGGCCTCACATTTCCACCCTGAGGAAGTACACATACGGCAAACACATCCTGGCCAAGCTGGAGAAGTACTACATGAAGAACGGCGTTGA
>OMLF01028328.1:0-11527 GCA_900302615.1 Holocentrus rufus
TGCAGAAATGCATCTAGGCTATGCTGCTCCCACCCAAGTGCACAGACGAAAACGAGCCTGTCAGCTCTGATAAAGTGTTTAGAGTGTGTGTGTTTCTTCTTGTTCTGGGAGGCCTCTTCAGCACCCAGAGAGCACTTCAGCACAGCGGCTGCCAAGGAGACGATCACAGGGTGGCCCTGCAGCCCACACACACGCTCACGCACACTCACCCTGCCGCATCAGGGCTCCCACCATGTAAGCGCACAGCCGCACACACACTTCAAACCACACACTTCATGTTTTTTTATCATGTAGAAACCAGAGTGGATATTGATTGTTTTAAACAGAGCATTTACGACGCAAGTGCTATTCCTAGGGCTTGGAGTACACCCACACATGTTTTCCCCCATGATGCATAAACGCGCACACACTCACAAGCACACACACATACACACACACACACACACACACACAAATGACAATACATTAAAACAGACATTCTTCACATTTCTCCAAAACACTCTGGTATCGTCCGTTGGCAACACCACACAATCACCCCTGACTCAATGGTCCGTTGTCAGAAAAAAAGCATGACCTTTCTCCTGTTTTAAACCAAGGCCTTTGTGGAGACTCGGGCCTGGTGTTTTTGGCCTCAGACAATAACAATGGCGCTGGTGGAAAAAGAAAGGTTGTTTAAATGGAAACCGTGTGAACAGGATTCCATTCCAGTCATGGTTTGTGGACTTGTCTGACCCTGTGGCTCCTGGCCTTCCTCTCCGTTCGGTGTGTTCTTGCCATTCCTCCATTACTCTGCCACTCTGGCAGACCAGCTATTGTGGTCCTGTATCCTTCCTGGCAGTCTCTTCTCGCTGGGTCTCTGTCTGCCTGCCCTTCTGTCTCCATCTCGCTCTGTCTGTCTCCCTCTGGGTTTTTAACTTCCTGGCGTCTTGTAATAATTGTGGTGATGCCTCTCTGCCTTTGACAAACCTCCATTATCCTTTCTGAGCGATAACACAGCCGAGGGAGTCTGTAATTGTGGGTATATTTGGCGTTTATAAATGAGAAATGAAAAAAAAGGAAATTCCTGATAGATCAGTTGTCTCTTTATTGAAAGTTTTAATTGTGTATACCAATCTGGAACAAAACTTCTGCTTTCACAGATCACCCTTAATGGTCTACACTTTTCTTCTATAAAGTCTCAAATTAACGAGTGGTTTTGTAATAAAATTATACTGAGCGGCATTCTACATCTCTCAAACCCCTTCATTTACTTGCCGTTTCGAAACTTCTTTATTCTCACCCAAAGTAACACAATTACAACAGAACTGACAGTGTATAAACATAGTTGATGTGATTAAAGGGGTTGATCTGACATCAAAAAGCAGAAAGATATACTTAACACATGAACCATACCTCACAGACCAAATAAAATAGTTTTATCTAATTTGATGATGTAACTTAAACTAATTCAGATACATTTCTTATAGGTCATTGCACTGCCTATTCCTAACATATACTCCATTTGCATAAAACCATTTGATGTCATTAAAACTTTTAAACATGACATAATTTTAACATGACAGACTCACAGATGCAACATGTCACCTGCTAATATATTAATAACAATAGGTTAGTGGGAGTGTTTATACTGTATGATTAACGCCTCAACAACTGCTCAACTGCTGCCTCAACAAGCCGTATAGTGACTGTTAGCTTGTTAGCACAGAATGCTAATTTTGTGCTGTTCCCAGATATAGTCTGTATATAGACTGTACTCAAAAATCTTAATCATTCCTCTGATGATTCTTTTGCTTTACCATTAATACCATATTTTAATACTTTTCTCACTGAAAAGAAATGAAACATATGATTGATTATTAAAAATATATACTTTTTTAAATAGTGATAATTGACACTGATGATTAAAAAAAACATACTGATGAGATCATAGAGAGTAAACTGGCTGCATGAGCTAATAATTGATCATAAGAGTCAGAAGTCATGGACATCCGTCTGTGTTTACCTCTGGGTGTCAGACCCAGGTGATGCGGAGGTGAGCTGTAGAGACTTTCGGTAGAGGAGTGAGTGTTTGATTAACACTGCGGCAGACAGGTGTGTCACACACCAAGGCGGAGTCCCGTCTGCAGGAAGAGAAGCATACAGTACGTGCCGTCTGGCTGTTGTCTGTGTGAGTGTGTATGCGTGTTGCTATGGTAGCTATGTACACAAGTAGCAGTTGTAATGTTTTTAGCATTTAGAGCCTGTACTCCAAATAGAGGCCTGGAAAAAGAGTTACATGGTGCTCTTGGCAGTATCAGTGGCATTAGATTTTTTTTTTTACTAGTAGCGGTACCACATTCAGTAACTTATTACTACATTAATTTCAAGACATCAGTGTAATAACAATAAATCCAAATCCAAATTACTGAGAAGTTTGCCAGTCTTGAAAAGTAAAGCAGGAGCTGATCTTCTTACCACGCATTATTCCACTGTTACTATTCTAACCACATACTTCCAACTTAAAGCCAGCTTGCGTCATAAAAATGCATATGGGCTGTTATCAAGAGAAGATATCATCTCTCGTCCTTCTGTGGCCTCATCAAAAGAAATGCTAGGAAGTTGTAGGGGGACAAGTTGCAGCTTCCTCTTAGTGACAGGAAGCAACAGGCTTCATGTGAGCTGTGGTCTTTGTTGAGACGCACAAAATGTTGCACATATTGCTTTTAATATTGGCACGAGACTCTCAATCTGTAATGAATCCACTCCTGATCAAGACATCATTTATCACGTCCTGAAAGTCGTGCAAGCACAGCCGTTAAAAATGAGGTCATTGCCATTTCTTGTTGGCGGGGGCCTGCATCTCGTGATAATTGCATGAGAATGATAAAAGAAGTTTATACATGAGCTCAGTTTGTTTTCAGCAAAAGAGAAGGTTGACAGCTGCAAAACATGATATTCATAATAAGATTTGATAAAACATAATAATATGTTTTATAATAATAATTAAATTATTGAATCAGAGTCTTTGGGCAGAGATATGTACCCACTGTTAAGCCTCAGCTGGGATTAGGTGGTAGGAGTTGGAAAAAACGACCTGCGGAAAGTGTGACGTTCATAATCTTGCAGGAACTTGTTCAGTGATGGTGATGACAAATATTGGTCGCCCATACCAGGGGCGGAATCAGTTCACACATAATATTTTAAGTTTGTCACATACCATTTGCAGCAGCCAATGAGTTGAGCTAACTTGACACACAGACACAGCCACACACAAATATATAGACACACACACACACGACCACAGGATGTGATCAAAATTCAAACATCCCCTCTGCCCCCACAACATCCTGTATGAAAACCCTACTACCACAGCAACACAGGAAGTCACGTCTGCACGGAAGGACACAGAGGTTTGTTGGGACATGGTGGGGAATACGACACACGGCCGAATGACACAGATATCGCAATCGATGCTAACAGCGTTTAGGTTCAATACAACCTCTGTCTGTCCCGGCCTTGACATATGCTAGCGCTTAGCCGAAAAGTGGCTGACAGGCGCTAGATAAAATCCATTCATTACCACAAGAGACACTCAGCCAGCTGAGCGAGAGCACCGACGTGCGTGAAAGAGTCAGCGCTAATACGATTAGGTTTGATGCTGCAGATGATTTGCCTCAGGCCATTGTTCTACTCTCTGATCCTCCTTAATTGATACATAGGTGTGGGCGGATGGCTAAGGAGGAGAAGGAGGAGGTGGAGGAGGAGGGGGCTTTGCGTATGCAGAGAGGAGGCTGGAAGAGGCACCTGCTGGGTCCACATGGCTTTGAATAGCCCTGTTTAAGTGGCTAAACTCACGCACGCATCAGTCTGAAGTGCCGCCCCTGCTGTGAGCGAATGCGGCTGTGGGCACACGGTGCCTCTGATCAACTGGGACAAGGCTATTGGTGAGCCAGCCGGTGGTTTCAGAGGGGCAGAACGGAGATGCTGGTTATTTTTTTATGTTATTTACTTTTTTTTTTATTTTTTTTATGGGGTTGAAGCACAGGTGCAGATTGTAAAAGGAAGAGAAAGGGGGGAAGAAAACAATAGCCGAAGAGGCACAAAGAAATGATGGAGGGTGAGAGGAGGGTAACATGGAGAACAAGTACAGAAAAGGGGGGATGATGGATCGATATATATAGATAGTCATGTCTCAGTCATGCCTCTCAAAGTGTTGACTTGTCATTTTTATTTTGATGACGACATCTTTGTTGCCAAGCGCTCATCGCTGTGGTGTTCTGCACGTCCCAGCGACCATTTCCCAATCCAGCTGTGTTTCTAGTACAGTGACGTCTTTTCCTTGAATTTTATGCTGGTGAAGTTTCAGTTTCAGCCACGGTGGCGATCGCCGCTCCTGCCGACTGCTCAGTGCCCTTCTGTTCATTCATCCCGCTGCTGCTGCTGCTGGAAACATGAAACGTGTCACTTCCTGTGAACAGGAGGGTTTTCCCGGGAAAAGACCTTTAGTTTAGTTTAGTTTAGAAAAGACAAACACTTTGATGAATTGGCTATAGAGCTGATCAGTCATGTGGCACTGTGGCTTAACAAGTGATTTTCTTCCAACTTCTGACCAATCACATGATCGAGGCAGTTCCCCCGCTCCCGTTCCACTGTCATGCTCTCCTCAGGGTCGTTTTCACTTCGCAGCTCGCTCTGTGCTCCATCACGGCCCAAATACCCCGGCAAGGCTGTTTGAAAGAGATTTAATCTTACGACATAACTCTGATCCACTGTTCTTTCAAGCGTGCGCTCATAGGGAATCTGTAAAATGTCATGTAATTGGTGACTATTCAGGACAAAACTATTTTTTTTAATCACGGAAAACTGGCCAGGTGATTGAAAATGCTGCTGCAATCTGAAGAGGTATGAAAACTGCCTATTGTACGGACAACCTTGCTCAAGCGATCTTTTGTGTTTCTGCAAAATTCGAAATAAAGATTAAATTCTGTCTTCTGTTACCCTGACAATGCAAAGTCTCTGGTCGAGTGAGTGGAACCATGTCGAATCCAACTATTTTGAAATCTGGGTGTCACAACTGCACAGCTGAAACACTTATGAAGCCTTGATGACATCTGGATATACAGATATACAGGCTGAAGTACAATTGCACCATGTTGTTTTATATTATTATTATCATTGTTATTATTATTATTGCTATTGTTATTATTATTGTTGTATTATATCAACTGGCAATAGTGAGTAACAAAAGTGGCATTCACACATATGAAGATGTCACATATTGCTACTTTAAACAAGCGTGTAAATGGTGATATTATCTACTGGAAATCTATTTTGGCTTTTGTGCGCTCATCTACTGAGTTTCAGTCCCCATAGGTGATTTTTTTTTTTTTTTTTTTTTTTTTTTTTACAGCCCTACAGTTAATGCTGTACGAAACCTCAGATGTTTTCTGCTGTAGCACAGGCTCATCATTTCTTCTCTATTTCTGAGGCGCAGAGAGCAAAATGTTAATAAGCAAACTTTATATGCGTGTCCGTGGATGTCTGTGCATGTGTGAGGGAGGGAGAGAGAGAGAAGGCGAGGGAGGGGGAGACATCCACAGTGTGTGTGTGTGTGTGTGTGTGTGTGCACATGTAGCTTATATGTGTGTGCGGGCACAGAGAAACATCTGCGTGGATCCACCTGCATGCAATCATCTGCACACAACATCCGTGCTTATCCCTGAGTAAGCACAAAGAAACCAATCTACTTATCCAATAACACACTTAAATGCCCAAAATTACTTTTCCATTTCAGTATAGCACAGCCATACTCATGTCCATAGATTCAGGATCAGATGTCAAGAGTGTTTATGAGGCAGAGGTTTTCAATACCCACAGTCTTGGCAGAGGTTCGAACCAGATAAGATCAAATGAATGCAAGCTGGATACACGCACACACACACTCACACACACATAAACTTGGAACAGTCGTCTATGTGAGTAACTGCAAAGGCTGGGCTGAGAAGTCAAGTTTCGAGTGCTTGTGGTAAGAAAAAGGCAGCCATGTAACTGCTGACTTGCTGGCCAAGTTTGCATTTAAGCCCTACTTTTTCTTTCACATCGAACTCCGAAACTCATTTTCCTCTCCGGTGTCTCGGGGCGTTGCAGCGTTTCAATTAGATGAATGGAGGTACTCTCCAACAGTCACTTGTACCGCAGCGTCGTCTCAGAACGTCAATGGGCTGGCGGATCACAACGTCGGGTATGAGAGTACAACTCTCACTATTACTCAGAACAGAAGAGAAAGTCGATGGCTCGCCGTAGTGTTGCTCTTGCAACTGAATCTTGTAAACCAATACAACTCGGGACTGAAATGGGAGAATATGTTTGCTAAATCTACAAAATGAGCGGCTCTGGAACTGGGACACAAGTACAGTAAGAGTTTGTGATTAGCATCAATCCCTCAAGTAGGCGATTGCCTCTAGCTGGGATCAGAGGAGTGCTAATCACACTAAAATACCCACAAATCCATAGAGGGGCCCAGAAATAGAATCAACCCAAGTAAGAACAACAACAGACTTTGATTTGTCCCCACATGAGACAGTAATTTCAGCCACTTATTAGTGTGAAGTGGGTGGAGCGATTAAAATCTGAGAAAATATCAACTGTGCAAATGGAATATTATGTGTGTGTGTGTGTGTACACGTGTGTGCATGCATCTACGAGTGTGAAGTGAGAAAGAACATCTATCAGCAGCACATACACCAGTGGGCAACGTGCGTGCATGTGTGTGTGTGTGTGTGTGTGTGTGTGTGTGTGTGTGCAGGTTGTGGGGCAGCAGTGTGTGCATATGCAGTGTGAGAGTGCTGGGGGGGAGCGTGGAGACCACCTACACTTCCACCTGCTCTGCCTTTTAGAGGGGCCTCTTCAATCACAAGGCTGGGGTCATAATGGATGTGAGCCTCTAGCCGGCAGGCATTGTTTAGCTATTTCTGTCCGCTCGCTTTACTCTGAAACATCGAGCAAAAGCCCCATTAAATCTGTGCTTCAAACATGAACAGCCGCCACAGGAAGCATCATGTTCTGTGCAGAGGGCTCGCTTTTTGTCTTCATCAAGAGGACAGTCATAGGAGGAATACAAACATCCTTATCTGTGCAGCGTCTTTTGATGTTGCACTGTTACGGCTATACCTCCTGTTAATGATTCCGGCGATATGATAATCACTGCTGAAAAAATACAAAAAAAAAAATGAATAATGCTCCCTGAAGCAAACCCTTAGTTTCGGTGCAATCCGTTCCCTGCAATTATTCCACCTTTAACAAACGTGTTTGAACTACTTCTCCGGCAAATACAGAGGAGAAAATGCAACATTTTTTGAGAAACTTTTTTTGTTTTTTTGTTTGTAAAACATACAACATGACAAATATCTTCATTATTATTGAGGTAAACGTGATAATAAATGAGGACACCTCTGACTTTGCCCAGACCGCCATGGTGATGAGGAGTGACAAAGCAGTGAACTGTTTGACAGGCACTGTGAAGATGACTAAGTCCAAACTTTCAAAGTGAGAGATGGAGGGGAAGATGTTGTTTGTTCTTGACTTGAGGGAAAACAATTTGAGGGCTTCTCGTGTTGCACAGGGACCTCAGCGAGGATTTTCCGTGCTGGTTTTATTTTTTTTCATTTTTTTTGGTGGCTGTTTGTCTTTGCCTGTCTGCTCTGGTTCACTTCACATCCACCGCATGTTATGATACTTAAAAGGTTTGGGACAAGTTGAAGGCGTGAAAGACTAAACAAACGTATATTACATAATTGCGCTTCCCCTGCCAATCCACGAGCTTAAGTTGTGCAAAATCTCGGTGTTCCCTTAATATTCGCATGCTGCTGTAGCCTCCAAATTCCCCAAAGCGGGCCAAATATTTTCTGCGCCTGAAATCAGCAGTAAACAACTCTGTCATGCAAACAATTAAACAGTGATTTGTGATAAAAGGAGGCCATTAAATTGCCCAGAGAGTCTATTTTTGGAGAAAAGCTTCCTAAATGCACTACTTAAGGTAAACTACATTAAATGCGAGGTAATTAGCGTGCCACATACAGACCACAGACTGCTAATTGAGCTGCCTGTGGTAGCCTCTGCTTGTCTCCACCCAACAGGACCTGCAGACGGCTCGAAACGTTGGAGCTCAGTACTTCACACGATCATCTTGGAGGGCCGAGGGCAGAGCACGCAAAACAGTAATTGTCCGCTAACATGAGATACACAACACAAAAACATGTCTGATGGCAGGGCCGAGCCGAGGGAAAGGGCCCGCTGACTAACAAGGTGCCTGTACAGGATACATGAGTGAGAGTGTGAGTATGAGTGAGTGTGTGTGTGTGTGTGTGTGTGTGCGCAGGTGACTGGATAAAATATGTGGGAGTTTGTGGGGGCGTCGGGTGAGTTCTTTCTTTTTTTTTTTACGCGCACTGATTCACTCGGGGGCGTCCGTGTCTAGGCTTGTTTAAGACATGTTGGATCCCAGGCCTTGGGAAAGGCACTCAGCTACGGGATCACGCAAGGCTCCCCGAGGCTTAACAGGAGTTGCAGACGCAGACAAAGTCAGAGATTTGTGGTTTTGTGTGTTGACAGAAAACCTGCATGTGAACGTTTGGCCCCCACAAACTGCTGGCACTGCACTTCTTTTGTAGACTCACCCTAAACTGTGAAGCTCCCAAAACGATTTCTATCACCTCTTCGCCCAAACCCTTGCACAATAATAAATTGAGTAACACAGCATTCCTTTTTATGATGGATTGTATGAATGTTTGTTTATATTAATTTGACACTGTGTGTGTGAGTGGGACCTTACTCACTCCCTTGTCATCACCTAGAACTCCGTATCTCTCCTCATTCACCGACCGGTGATGTCATTCCTATCGAGGTCATGACCTTCCCATCATTCATATCTCCCCTGAAGGGATTCCCTGGTCAGGCTTTAGCTATGACATCCTGGTGTCTAACGTTGCTAACTTTCCACAGCTTTTATTTGGATTTGAGGAGATACCAGGAAGTGGACCAGACACCGAGGACGAGACTCAGCACAGACTATCTAAACAACAATTGCTAACAGGTTATTGGCAAAGAGGGAACAGCCGTTTTCCGAGGCACACCACAGGGCGATGGTTGGGGCCGTGGTTCACACACGGAGATTCAAACACATACAGACAGATTTCTGATAGGTCTAAAGGGAATTTAATTTGTTACTTAAGAGATGTGGGCGGCCGTAAATAAGGGAGCTGCAGCTTTGAAATTCGCCTGGGTCGGCAGAAACCTCCCCGGGACGGCAATAACTGCTCGGGCCTATGATTTCTGTCACGCTGACAAACCCTTGTTTATGAGGTCCATATGGCCTGACACGGCAATAATCTGGTGTCGTTTCGTTTTAACAAAAGCCAAAGCCATGTTTGGACCATGTGGCAGATAAAGAACCGAAAAGAAAACACAGATAGCGGAGCGCGGCTGTCTGCGCGGGCCAAAACCATAACTAAGAAGACCCACTCAAAGGAAATCTCAAAGCAGCTTGGCAGACGCCAAAAACTGTTGGGATCAAACATGTGCGCGCGTGTGTGTGTGTGTGTGTGTGTGTCGATGTTGGGGAGGAGAGGAATTCATGCAGTATCTTATTCGCCACTTCAAGACTGCGAGGAGAAAATGTCAGCTATCTCAAATCCCTGCCTCTCTCTCTTTCTCTCTCTCTCTCTCTCTCTCACACACACACACACACAGAGGAAAGATCTGGAGACAATTGTTCTCTCATGCCACAGCTCCCTCACCCCCGCATTCCCCCGTGTTACACTAAATGTCCTCTTGCGCTACAGGCTCTGTGCCTTTTAACTTATAACTCTGAATAGGGCAAGATCATTAAGAGCACATTTTGCATTCATTACAACAATTGCATACTCTTTTACCAACAGACTAATGAACAGGGGAGGAGGAAGGGAAGGAGGAGGAGGAGGAGGGAGAGGGGGGGATAATGGAGGCAAATGAAGGAGCGGATGATGGAGCAAAACAGGGCTGAGCAGAGCCATGGGATACAAGCCAAACATGTTGACCCCTAACGCTAACATCAGTGACCCACACTTTTGACTGACTAACAGTTTCCCCCTCCCTCCTCTCTCTCTCTCTCTCTCTCTCTCTCTCTGCCTTCAGTACATGGCCCGCTGCCTGTGAGGCGGCCCCCCCCTGCAGCTCTGGTCAGCTACCTGACTCACAGCTCCTGCGGGCTTTTTCAGGTTCACTGCGCAGGGTGGACGCGGGACCTTGCCAAGGAGCTCGGCTGCGTCCCTTTCGCCGCCGCGGCCGCGCGTGTGGCCATGTGTCTACCCAACAGGCTTTTTACCCCCCTCCTTTTATCAGAAATAAGTGAGCAAGAGGTTGTGACAAGCCCCGGAATGGGCTGATGCACACAGAGGTTACGAGTCTTCCGGGGGGAAGTGGGGGACATCTTGTCCTTTTTTTGACTCGAAAAGAACCAAAGGACCGGACTTCGCTGGGAAATAACAAGCACAGAAAGGCACTTGAGCGGGTTTTACTTGGGAAAGACACAGCGGAGAACAAAGATTGACGATTAAAGCTTAGAAAAAGGGAAAATGTGGGTGTAAATGGTAGATGTGATCACTCATATGTGCAAATATTCCACTACGTCTTGCTTGTGCTCGGTTTGTGTTCTGCACTCCTCCAGCACGGTGCCATGGGCATGGGCGTAGGCGCAGACTCTTTTTCCCTCCAACTCTCTCCCGACATCAGATTGGCACGTCCTTTTTTTATTTTGCTTTGGCAATGATTTAAGACTTATAATAAATATGTCCATCACGGTGTCCAAAATGGGTCTGTTATCAGCCTGTTGTTGTTGGCAATTCCATCCGAGCAAACTGATTGGGCAAAGTCGCGCTGCAGCAGTGCTGATAATTCCTGTGAAGCACGGCTAGCCATTATATCCCTAATCACAGTAAAAAACCCTCTGCCAGGTGTTATTCCTATAATATGTTACAGTTCTAAATAAAACGCTCGCATGCCTTCTATTAGCACACATAAATCACAGAGCACCTTATGATACAGTCTTTTGAAAATGATGATGACTGTAGGCAGGGCGTGGGCTGCACCACCGTCGTCTAATTTCAGTTCTTCTGGAAATTAAGGCAAATTGCAAGGCTTCAAATATCTTTCCCATATTTTATTGGGTGATCAAGCGTGAAAAACAGAGCTGGAGTCAGTCGAGCATCCCCGGCGACAAAGTGCGCGAACTTTACCCTTTAAATTAGCCGCACGCCAAGGTTGGGCTCTTCACCAGCGGGCTCACGGCATCAATAGGCTGAGTGTTAACGGGTCAACGTCGGTCACCCGGGATCAATGGAGGAAAACACCATCATGTGATGTTGATCGGGACGATGACGAGGACGTAGACGATGATGGATGGCTCTATTAATAAACCTGACAATAAAGTCGCCCCAGCCACAGAGCACAACAGCAACGCCGCGGATGAGAGGCCCCATTATGTCCGAATGAAGGAGTCAGCCACTCTGTCAAG
>OMLF01028329.1:7619-29576 GCA_900302615.1 Holocentrus rufus
TGTGTGATGTGTGTACGGTGATAAATGTGTATATGCACAAAATACACGCTCATGAACACACACTGAATCCCTAAGCCTGACTCAGTCATTCTACATTATCAGCTACACCCTCAATACACACACACACACGCACACACACGCACGCACACACACACACACACACACACACACACACACACCAGAGGTCAATGGAGTGCTTTGCTGTTGGCACAGCTCATTAAAATGTAACTTCACTGACCAAACACCATCACTACAAGAGAAAGAAAATTGCTTGACAGGGAAAACTACAAAGGTCAGTGAACGCTACACAGAAAAAGTTGTTTGGTGTTTCCTTTCCCATTTTCAAAAGAGCCAGAGAGTTGTGTTTTGGATGTTTACAGAGTGTCTTTCCTAGCTTTGTTTGGCTACAAGTCAAAAATGAAATTTGACATTCTACCCCCCAACTCTATAGGAACCACACTGCCACACCATTTCCTTTAGGTCTTCCTCTCATTGTTGGTTTCAGAGAAGCTTGACGGATCAAATAATCAAACTGTCCTTTGACAAGTGCTTTTGATGAACGGCTATATAAATAAACTTGACATCAAATAACTGGGCAGACATTTTATTAACAAAACAAAAGCAAACAAAAGAAGAGCTGCTGTCAAGAGTTGAGTCATATGTAAACTCATTCATATTTTGAACTCCTCTGAGCTGTCCTACTTATGTAGAAACAGTTTTATGCCATAATTAAATTTGAACATGATGACAGACACTTCATCAGGTTTAGGCTACAGGAGGGCACGGTGGATGACGGCGGATGAAGCCTTTGTCCTGGTTTAGGCCTGCCAGGCAAATGAATATGAAAAGCACTAAACCGCCACTAGGGCGGACTCCGTGGAAAGTGACGAAACCTGTTTTACTAAAAGGACAGGTTGAGGAAATATGCACCTTACTTCCGACTGTCGCTTTAAACGGGCCACACACAATGAAAACGCACAATATACAGCAATACAGGTGATGTTAGCCGGCTTAAGCATAATGAGCACACCTGTGTTGTAAAGTAAGAGCAGTTGTGTGGTTTAGGTTTACAAAGCTGCATACCTGTCACCCACAACAGGTGGACAGCTTTGTCAGCGTCGTCAGACTATAAGGTGTATAAGGCTTTATCCTGCAAATCATCTACCAGAAAAAACAACAACGACACTCACCATTTTGACGCTGTGCCAGTTGCTTTAAAATGAAAATAAATAATTTCTAAAACGCCTCAACCCCTCACAAAGGGTCAACTTGTCCGTCCGAGCACATTACTGCTGTCCAGTCCACCAGTGTAAGTTTGTAAACTCCTCCCCCCCTTAGAAATTAACACAGGAGCGTTGGCTGGCCGCATCACCGCCCCTTAACTCCGCCTGGATTGGTTAGCTTGGATTTCAGACAAGGTGTTTCCTCGACCTGAACAGCCCACCACTTCCTCTAAAGTGCTACCGTTTGGTTTTTCAAAGCGCGAAAGCATGAATGACCTAATAAACTTTCTATTATCTCAGCTGACTGGGTAACTTTTTTTTAAGTCCTCATGTTATTCCAGTACAGGTCGGTAGAGCGCAGTGTGATCCCTTGCTCCTTCAGGGGTTTATGTGATGTCAGTCCGCCACGGTGGGCGCTGGGCAGCTGCTCGCCCTCTCCCACATTGTTGGTGCCCTTTGAGGAGTTCACTTATGATGAGAAGCGATGTCTCTGTACCGCAATATCATCTGGTTTCTGAAAGGAAT
Organism: Holocentrus rufus; assembly: GCA_900302615.1. NCBI lineage: Eukaryota > Metazoa > Chordata > Actinopteri > Holocentriformes > Holocentridae > Holocentrus > Holocentrus rufus. The sequence continues at coordinate 9,368 of OMLF01028329.1, forward strand.
CCACGAATACACAAGGTCAGTCAACACTGTTGGACTTGTTGCTGCTTTGATGCTGCACTATTATTAGTAGAGAAAGAGCAGACTGGTATTATACTTGTTTCAGAAATCTGCTCTGTGAATTCCAGTAGGGCTGTAATGAGGGCTGTTCCGGGCTGTTTAGCAAATCAACAAAAATAAAAATATGGTACTCAGGATTTTTTTTCCTGATATATTAATCAAATTAAACTGCAAAGTTATCAAATATTCTTGGATGTTTTATTCCAATTTTCTGAAGAAAATAGCTTGTTATCCCCAGTTTACGATCAAAATTGTTTGTCAAAATATTCCAGAATCACCAGATTATAAGATTCTACTCAGAGGCAGTAAACTTTCATATTGAGTTACTGCCCAGCCCTACAGTTTAGATTTTATTCCGCATGTTATTGAAGAATATCTGGGCTACTGAACCGAGGAAAATCAAAGGTCTGATCACTGTATGGCACTGTTGCAGCTCCACATGCACGCGCGCGCGCCTTTTCACTTCAGTCACAATAGTTCCATTGACATCTGAAGTGCCTAGTCATTCATGGACGGTTCTCATCAACATCTGACTGGTTTTATAAGAGCTGAGGTCCGAAGAAAGAAAAACATTGTGGATGATCAAGCTCTAATCTGGGGGCTGTGTCAACCCTTTTCTAGTCTGCAGGCACAGATGGATTACTGGACTTGTCTGTGTGTTCTGATGTGTTGACTTTGACTTCAGGAGTGGATATGTAGCAGCATCTCAAAGCTTTGAGCCCCAGGATCTTAACATATCAGTGGTGGGAAGGTCCTTTATGATCACCGGGGCCAACAGTGGTATTGGAAAAGCAACTGCCATGGCCATAGCAAAGAAAGGTACATGGAAAACATAATGATTCAGTCGTGGAGAGCTGTGTTTTCTGCCCTGGACTGTATTGATCGGTGTGTAGACTGAACTCTCCTGTTATCTCTTTTGCTTCCAGGTGGCACAGTCCACATGGTGTGTAGAAACAAAGATAAAGCTGAGGAGGCCAGGGCCGACATTGTCAGGGAGTCTGGGAACACAGTGAGTTACTTTTACTCAAGTATGTTTTTACTGCATCAATTACATGGTACAAATATTTTAACAGAAAAACAAATTGGGCAATTTTGAAGCCAATTAACACTGATCAGTCAATCAGCAAAGGAGAGAGAAGTAAGATGGTTTTACTTTAATTTTGCACTTTCTATTTTGTAATTTCCAAATTAGTGTATTTCTTGTCATTTTATAATTGGATAGGGAATCATAGGAAACAATGTTATTTTTCCATACAATTAAAAAAAAAGCTCAGTAACTATTAACTATGTAGCTTAAATGAGCTACTTTTAACTCTTACTGAAGCAGGTTTTTACACCAGAACTTCCATCGATTCAAGTAAAATATCACAAAGCAACAGCACTTCTACTTGAGTAGGACATTAATCTCTTTCCAGGATAATAAAAGAAGAGAAAAAAGCCATGCTCTGAGTGAAAAAGAGAGAGATCACTCCAGTGATTATCTGATCTTGTTATTCTAGGAGGTACATATTCACATTCTCGACATGTCAGAGTCACGCAAGGTATGGGAATTTACGGAGGCCTTCAAGAGGGAGCATTTCTCCTTGAATGTTTTGGTAGGTAGGCATCAGACATCTCCTTCATCACAAACAACAAGCTAATGGTTTCACAAAAATGACTGTAAACCAGTACTTTTGCTTGAACTGTCAAGTATGTCAGTGCTTATGGGTGCAACTGTTCGATCTTTCTTTTATTTCCCTGTGGTAGATAAACAACGCAGGTTGCATGATAAATGAGAGAGAGGTGAGCGCTGAGGGACTGGAGAAGAACTTTGCCACCAACACTCTGGGTGAGACTTCATCCCGCCGCTTAGCAAGCTCTGTGCTGTTGTTTTGAATTTTGTGAAAGGGCTGAAGGATGCTGTGTTTTCTTCATCCTCCTCCTCTTCCTCCTCCTCAGGGATGTACATCCTCACCCAGGGTCTTATACCGCTTCTGCAGAAGAGCCGGGATCCAAGGGTGGTATGTACACACACAAACACTCAAACAAATAGCTCATCTGCATCATCAGGACAGCATAATGGCACTTTTGTTCATACGACAGCGGCTGTTCTCTGAGCACACTGCGCCTCTTTTCTCGCTGGCTGTCAGATCACTGTATCGTCAGGAGGCATGCTGGTGCAGAAACTGCGAGCCGATGACCTGCAGTGGGAGAGGGGCTACTTTGACAGCACTATGGTCTATGCCCAGAACAAGGTAGGAGATGAAAATGTGGTCCAGATAACCAGTAGGAATGACACAGTAACAGGATTGTGGTTGTTGATACCAATGAAATTTCATGATTCCTGATAGCTGATTCAGTACGATGGCAAAAAATCCCATTCAGCATCCTTACTTAAAAAGTATGCATAAACATTAAACTGTATGTGTTTCTTTATATTTAGTATTCAAACATATAGGCTACATTAGAATAAAAATGCTTAGTTACAAGTATAACATCAGATCAAAACAAAGCAGCCTGACAAAATACTAATTTCAAAAAAGAGGAGCTTCATGAAATGTCCTGCAGCAACATCATCATACGATGGTATAATTATGGTCTCTCATTTACTCAAAGCGTAACTCGAACTTTAATTGTTTTAGGTATTTAATCATACAGACAAAAGCTGCATTAGAATAACAACACTGAGTTACAGAGTGAGGTATCAAGTTCCGTCTACACCACTGATTCTGAAAACACTAGTATAATTGGTATTGTAAAATTTTGATACTGACTTGGTACCTAAGGAGGAACGCATAAAGCTGTTGAGAGTGCATGTACTGTATATCTCTCATCAAAATCAATACCTGAATTTGTTCTTAAAAATGCAACTTAATGTGAGTTTGAAAATTCAGGGGTTTTTAAGAGGTCACCAATTGAAAAAAGTAAGGGGATTTGTGTATGGATTAATTAAAATTTTAAGGTGCATCATCTTCATTTTCTGCATCATTTTAAAAAGAATTAAGGGGTTTAATCTTAAAAATAACTACTTGAGGAGTGTGGTGTGTCTTTGTGGGAAATGTAAGGTAAAACTTAAGACATATTAAGGGGTTTGTGTTTTGTAGTGTTATGTGACGATGTGTTGTTGTTTCCTGCAGAGACAGCAGGTGGTGCTGACAGAACAGTGGGCCAAAGCCTTTCCTGTCATTCACTTCTCTGTGATGCACCCAGGCTGGGCTGACACACCAGGTACTGTCTCTTACTGTATATGTCTCTCTGTCTCATTCACACACTAAACACTTTCAGACATGCATGTATGCATGAATGAATACATACACAAACACCAGTGTTAAAACATTCACATATCATGTTTATATTCATAGATTGTTTTTTTTCTCCATGCAGTCTGTTTGTCTGTTAGCAGGATATCTCAAAAAATTCTAAATGCATTTGCAGGAGAACTTTGTGGAAAGATTGGTTATAGGAAAAGGAAGAACTGGGCATGGCTCCTCACAAAAAGGCATTTAACTTCTAAAGGGATTCACGTAACAACATCAAAATGTGTGGCTACAAGCAGACAAGAGGCAAGCCCTCAATTACTGGCCCAGTAAAACAGCATGGGGGCACTGGAGAGCTCATTTGCAGCTCAGACCTAACTGCCCTGCCAGATTTCCAAAACTTAGTATAGTTTAGAAGGGCAACGCTAACAGCCACTGAGCAAATATAGTGCTGATGACCACATGGTGTTGGGATAATTGGCTAAAATGCATAAAAGTGGTTAGAATCTCATGTTCCATTTCAGTCATGAAAATGTGTGCATCTCCTATTTTCAGACGAGCTGGTCATTGTTCATGGAAAAAAGTAACTTTTCATGAAAATCCAACATGTAGAACTGGCAAATCCTGACATGTGCACAGCACTGGCAGACATAATGTGCAGAGTGCCACGTAGTTGCTTTTGAGTTTCAGTTAGAAGTTAGGGATTTGTCTAAGTTTAGTATTTTGACACCCATTGTTGTGTGGATGAATGCATATCTTAAGTAGCCTATGTATTACATGTTCATTGTTGAAAAAAATAATTTATATGTATTATTGGAGATATTCTCTGGAATGATCAAATTTTAATCATGTTTTGACACTGAAATTCTACCTGAGTAATTACTAGCAGATACAATTCCTATTCCTAATCTACATTCCACTTTCTGAGGCTTTGGCAACAAAATTCTGACTAAATCTGTTAGCACTGAAGGCCATCCCAGTTTAACACATAAAAATGAGAGCTCAGTTTTAGTCAGTATTAATAATATTAACACACACTTTCACACACTAACCTGGACAGATTTCTTCTCAGCTGTTTCTGCATCGATGCCTCAGTTCCATCAGATGATGGGAGACCGGCTGCGTAATGCAGAGCAGGGGGCCGACACTGTGGTGTGGCTGGCTCTGTCCAAGGTTGCCACCAGGATGCCCAGCGGGCAGTTCTTTCAAGGTGAGCTGTATGAAACCAGACAGGCACTATGACAAATACCTCCTCTCCTTCCTTTTCCACTTATCTAAGCCTTTTCCAACCTCCTCAGAATATTTCTCACAAAATGCATGCATTACATTTATCTTATTTATCGTTAACATATCTATGTTCCAGATCGTAAGCCTGTCCCAACCCACCTGCCCCTGGCTTGGACCCACAGCTCTGCAGGAGAGATTCAGCGTTTCATGGACCAGTTGGAGACGCTGGCCAAAGCCGCTCAGTCTCAACCTAATACACAGCTTAATGGTTTCCTGGGCGCTCCCAGAGACTAAGTGCAGCCACACAGATGTTGACCATTACATCTTATCCACACATCTAAGGATTAACACTAATCAGGTTACTTACTGGAAAAGGTCTAAGACATTACTAGAGGATAACAAATGCTACATAATATTTTTGATACCTGTACCTCTAACTCTCCTCATTAACAAAATTTCAGGCAGCTCTCCTGTCTGGGCAGCGTGGAGGTCAACATCATCTATAAGCAGCAGTTACCTCTTGCCCGTGCCCTTGTTTACTGCACTGTGTTTTGCACTGAAAACGTCAGGAATTATTGATTCAATGACTGAATGATTCATTTGGATTGACTTGAATGTCTTGTGGTAGTTAAGTGTGTCTGTCACTCCTTGTATTATGTAACAGACTGATAAAACAGGGCTCTGTGTTGTCTGTTAATGTTGATTTCTGACTCATGACTCATACAGTGAAGGTTTCTGTATTAGGAGAGGTGTTTGGGTGGGAGGTGGTGCTGCTGACGCACTGTTTTACATTCAAGATTGAGATACTGTTACCCTTGGTACCCGCTGAAAATAGGCACAATTGTGTGAACAAGTTCCATGTCCTTCAGCGCAACAAGCAATCTGCAGTAATAGCGACTAAAGCTGTAATTTAATCCCTGAGATCTGCAGCCAGTGGTAATCAGAAAATAAATGTCCTTGTTAAATGGATATGATGTGGAATTCAGGCATGAAGACTTAACCAGACATAGAAGGCAAAGAAAATAGTTTTATAACTTACATTTGCATGATGGACAAGCTTCTTAAGACTAGATATTTGGTGGAAAACCACAGAGCATCAATACTCAATATTTTTATTTCAGTTTTGTAACAATCCACAGTTGCTGCTGTTTTTAATAATTTTCTCATTTTTATACAGTATTGAAAACAAAAAATAATGTGGTGCATTCACATTTTTCCCAAGGGATTCTTTGCAAGTTTGATCTCTACAAGGGTAAAACAGTGAAAAGCTTGAAACTGGATCCATCCATGTTAAAACTCACAGGGAAAAGGAAGAGTGGGCCTGATTTAAAAATTACCTACAACATTTGTTGGATTTATTCTGCATTGACTTTTTTGCCTGTTTCTATGTGTTTTTGTGTTGTGTTTTGTGTAAGGGACGATGAGTCAGGTTCCCAGCATTTATCTTGAAAAGAAACTTCCAGTTCATGCGAAACAACAGTCCAAAGGAAAAAAAAAAAAAAAAAAGAAAAAGAAAAAAAAAACATCCCATTGCCCCCCCCTCCAGTCTCTTTCTGCTCGCATCCACAATATTCTCTCTATGCAACATAAGTGTAGACTTTACGATCCTCTGGCGTCCTTGCCAAGTACTCTCTTTCTATTAGTCCTTCTATACGCTTTTTGATTACCACGGGGCTGGGAAGAAAACGTGCCCGCAGCTGCTGAGTCACCTGGGGAAAGAAAGACACGGAGAGAAAGACACAATGTAAGAAGACATCACCCTTTCTAACAGTAAAACCTAAAAGATTCCTCCATAACATATTTAAAGTACGCAGAAGCTGCAGGATCAAAAATTTAAGAAGGAAAATTATTGGATAAAACTGCTGCACCTTTAAAGTACAGCATTAATATTTTTTTCCTTTAAGCCCCATACCTCTGCAACCAGGACATTGTGCTGCATCTTCTTCCTGGATTTCATAATTCGGACAATGGCTGCTTCAATCTCATGCTTCCTGTCATCGTCCACCTTCTGCCTTGTTTCTTTCCTCTCTGGGTCCGACTCACCCTGTTTAGCAGCAACTGAGAAAAAAGACATGGAGACAAGATGAGGTTCGATACAGAGACGAAAGAGATGAGGCAGGAAGACATTTCAAGGTACTGTTGTGTATGTACATATGTAGCGTCCGTCTCTCTCACACACACCTGTCTGTATTTTGACTCTGTGCAGTTTGGAAGTAAACTGATCGTTAACTGTAAACACATGTCCATTCTCAATCTCCTTGGATTTGGGCTCCTTGGTGAGAACTCTCTGTGTGGGCTTCCCGCAGGCCAGGGACTGCAACGCCCGAACCAGCTCCCGCTCGGGGATGTCCGTCTCCTGCTGGATCTCCTACAGACAGGGACACAATGGGTGAGGAATTTATAAAAATTAAAATATAAAAAATTAAATTGAATAAGAGAAGAAGAAGCCGGGTGAAGAGGTTTGCATCCCTACCTCAAAAGTGGACTTTTCTCTGTTATTAAAGAGCATGAGGATGGTCATCTGGAAGGTGGAGACCTGCAGTATGTGCTTGCGGGTGTTAGAGCCCGTCACCTGGGCCCCTCCAACACCCAATTCTGAACCATCCTCCTGCAGATTAAGTAAAAGGAAAGATAACGAGACTGACCTCAATAATTGTCCTACTGCCTCGCATAAGCAAATCATTCCTCTGTCCAAGTCAGAGCATCACCATCATGCTCTGCATTATCTGGTATGAGTTAAAACCATTAGCTTGATTTCGATTTTGCTGATGCAATGGAACTTTTGCTTCTACCTTTTTAACAGCTCCATAGAAGGTTGCGTTGAGGTCTGCTGAGCCCATGTGGTGCTGGAGTGTAAGCTGTCTACCACTGTGTTTGGCCAAATAAAACCTGTAAAATAAATAAATAAATAAGACAGCCAGGATAAAGTTGCGTAGAACTGTTCAAATAACTGCCTTGAGGCTCCAAAGTTGTCAGTAAATCCAGAGCTCCTACCTTCTGAAGATTTCAAAGGCATGTCTAGGAGAGGGTGGGATGGTGCATTTGGGCGTGGCCGACTGTGTGGGCCAGTAGCCTGTAGTGAGTACTCTTACTGTGAGGTCGACACCACTTAGAGACACCTGAGAAAGACAGACACACAGAGGCATACAGAGGTTTTAAGAGTTTCCAAATACTAGCCTTGGACAGCCAGTTGATTTTGCAAAGTCACTTTTGTTTGACTCAACTGGGCACGCTCCAACCACACCGTCACTGCAAGCCACCAAATGCCAAAACCAATCAGCATCCTTTGAGGAACTACGGGTATTCAAAACCAGAAACAACACTGGCTACTCTTGAAGGTATGTAACAAAGAGCCTTTTAAGCGTAGCTCTTCCATGATCGTGTACCCATATGCTTGCTCGCTTTTCACAAACACAGTGGCTGCTTTTTGTTTGGCTTCAGTGCCAAACAAAACCATATAACAGTATGTCATATGGTTCATTTGTCTGGTTGGATGAGTTAGCTAACAGTAAACACATGGTTGATCCATTCGCCTGCTATAGTATATTTATGTAAACATCTATTCCTGTTGCCCCTACTCCAAACGGTTTGAACCCAAAAGTGCCCAGACTTTTATATGAACTGAACCACGGAAACAAATCCTGAATATGACGGTGCGACAGTGCGAGGCTATCGAAATACAATACACCATAAGAAATTCACTATAATTTGACTGCCCTGTAATTAGACCTCGAGGCAAAGATGATTGGTACAGTTCTTTTTTGTGATATTCAGTTGTGCAGCGTTTGCTGAAAGAGACGTTGCAATGAATGCTTTTAGACTGTTTTGCTTTGCTGTGCACGGTTTGACTGCCTTACCCCTGTGGACTGTAAGTGTTGCCTGAACTCATCCATGGTGGTGTTGGAGATGCTCATGTCTCTGAACATCCCTTCCAGTTTAGAGGTGAACTGACAGCCACATTCTGTCTGCAAAGACGACAGGCAGAGAAAAATGAGTTAGACCTGCTGACAGGGATTTATAAAGATTTAAAGGGCAGGAGGAGCAGAGAAAGAGCAGTTGATGAATAGTGAAAAGTGATACAGACACACACCTACGTCAAAAACTTCATCTTTTTACCTTGAGCTTGGAGATCATGTTCTTCTCTGAGTCGTCTGATACACTCTTGTTAGTGAGCAGCCTGCGGGCCAGATGCTGTTTGTAGTACCTTTCAAACACGTCTTTCTCCTGCATGAACCTGAACAACACCATGGCTTTGTCCAGTATTGATTCCACCTCCTGTTCTGTCAACTGGACAGGGAGATAGAAAATAAGGTAATGTACAGTCACACTGACAGCTGAAAAAACATAAAGAAGATTTGCTTGCAGTATATGAAAATGCGGAGACAGTATTTGATTTGCAGCTTGAGAGGAGCTGGAAATGAAATTCATTTTGTGCTGAACTGAGGAGTGTTCCAATACTCCTACTTTATATACTATACTACTTTCTAGTTTCTTTTGGTTTGATAACTATGAAAGTGTTAAAATGTGCATCTGAGGTGGCTTTCATGTGCTGCTAGCTGTAAAATCTGGGAATATTTCAGTCTATCCTGTATAATACCTCAGTTTGTCTATGAATAAACACAAAATCAACAACAAGTTTGCCATTTCAAGTTTCAGTATTACAGAACGCATCTGGTCAACGAATGTTTCGACATTTGCTCCAAGTAGCCACATACCCCTTTGACTCCCTTCTTGAGCTTATCGTCTATGAAGAGCGATAGATACTCTGGTGAGCGCGAGTTGAGGTTGAGGAAATACTCAAAGTCTCCTGCAATGGTTTGCTTGAAGAGACGGTCGTTGTTGAAGGATTCAAGGAGGAAACGGTCAAACCGCGTCTTCAGGTCTAATAAGCCCTGTTTAGAAGGCAATAATAATGCATTAATATATGCAATATAATATCGATGTATGTCAATTAATTAAACAATAGAGCTTAGAGCTTAAAGCATTGCTTTCCTTCCTTTAAGACAAACTATAATAAAAGTAAAGCTGGATTTGTGGATTCACTGTCCCTGGATTGTGGATTAACATACCTGGATGTAGTCCACAGGGTTCTTGCCCTCTCCCTCCTCAGACACCAGAGCCTTGCCCTGCTCCCTCAGGTAAGCACTCATACACTCACACATGGTCTTCAGACCATTTGGCACACGACTGAACAGCTTGTACATGCAGCCCAGGTCTGAGAGGGAGACACGGGGGGAAAAATAGGCAACTTACAAAGTGGAATCAGTATTGGTGTAAAAAACAGTATTAAAAACAGAAGATGAATCCCTTGCTTTCTTGCAACTGCATTGTACTTGTGTCAATGATCATTTATCTGAATGAAATGAAGAGAAATGTCAATGAAGCAATGCCATGGTCTTGTACCTTCAGTCTTGCCATTCTTCAGCATGTGGACCAGGCCAGAGTTCTCCATCTCCACGATGGTCTTCATGTGTTTGGAAATGAGCTCCCTCTCCACCACCTTGACGATGGGCTCTTCTGTTGACTTGTCCAGGCAGTGCATCACTCGCTCAATCTCCTCATTGATTCTTGCCTCCACCTTCTTTATGTAGACGCTGGCACTGTTCTCTGCTAGGAACTTTTGGCTCTCCATCTGAGGATGGATGTGATGTGAGTTGTTTAAAGACAAAAGGCTTTCGGTGGTTGCAAAAACACAAAAGCTCTGAGCAGAAGCTTTCCAAAATCTCAGCCAACTCACCTGGAAGAATTCAGCAGACATATCTAGGAAAGGTCCCTCAAAGTCTTCTTCATACACAGACCGGCCTTCCAGGCCAAGTATCATCAACATCTGGCAAGCATTTCTGATCGCCCCCCTGTAATGGCCAAAAATTGTTAAGGTATGAGACAGTTATGTATCCAGCAAAAGAAGCATGGGGTCAAATGTTAAGAATTTTCTTCTTTTGCCCATATATACCAGTATGCCAGACTTCTACTTGCACCTCACAGGCAAAAATGATCACTTTTCATAAAATTAAGTAATTTATGATTGTAAAATAACCAGTATTGATAGTTGATGCTACATAAAATGACTGAAAAATAAACAACAAAAAAGAAAATAATTGTCTGTGATGAGATATGAAATGTATCATCTTTGATAACTCTAAAACTCCAGTACTGTATTCACAGACACTCTCATAACTAACCTTGTTACCAAAAATAAAATGGAAGGGAAATAAAACAGAGGAGGTCACAGGACCAGTAAGTCTTTATTCATCTGCCTTCCCAATACCCTTATGGGGACTGATGAGGAGTTATCAGCTACATAACTGCTTTGCCAACATACAGGCTTGGTACTGGCAGCTGTTGTCATGGATATAGAATGTGTGTTCAAAGCAATTGTCTGTGCTTTTAAATATGAGACGGCTTAGTGTGCTTTACTTGGGAATTACCAACAGACGGCACAAAGAGTTTACTATTGACTTATCACTTTAAACTCCACAACGGTGTTTTGTCTTCTGTTTTTCTATTTTTAGGTACCTGTCGCCATATCTGCACTACACAAGTTTCTGACTAAGACTGAGGTGGGGTTCAATATGATTGGTCAAAAAAAGCACAACACAGAGGAGAATAGGCCTGTGGTAAAGATAATAGTCTTATCATCAGGTAAATAGTAAAACCAGAAACATATTTGAGGCACTGGGCTACCTGGGCCACTGACTGACCAATCAACAGGCTTAAGTCAACATTTCACCACTCTGGTCCATCTCTGAATCCTTACTAAAATAAAGTAGTCCTTCTGCCTACCTGTCTACAACTTCTCCCTTCCTCTCGCGTGCAATCATGTCCAGTAAGGTCTGTCGGAGATGGTCTCGAATGCAGCCGTAGCGCACCACCTGGTCCCTGAAGATGATGAGGCCCAGGTTGTACACATTCTCCACGTTATTTTGCTGAACATAGACCCGGTCCTGGGTTCAAGGAGGACAGAGCATCGTCATGAAAATGACATAAGATATGCATGAAAAAGTACCATGGCCAAAATCTGCTAAATGACCAGTAAAAAAAACAGATGTGTATTCAGGAGTAAATTTGTATGCAAAGCTTTTGAACACTATACAGCTCCACTGAAAGGTTGTAAAGCTGCTGTGAGCTCATAAAAACTGCTGAATTAATAATGGCAGGTGTCTGAATTCATCCCCGAAAGCTTAAGTTATTGCCGCAGTCTTGCACAGATACCAATTTGCAACAAACTGAAGACATCTGGCGACAACAGCATCGTCACACTGGATGCATGTATGTCTCGCTTTCCTCCAGAGGTCACCAGACGACAGACGACAGAGGCAGGCAGCAGCTACAGCAAGCTGCTCCGACTGCAGAAAAGCAGTAAGCCTAAACTCTGCAGCAGTGAGACAACAGAGAGCCAGCTGTCCAGGGGTAAAGGAGGGAGAAGAAAAAAGAGGAGCAAAGAGGAGAGTAGCGTAGCAAACAAAAGAACCCCGGGAGAGCTCTGCAGTCTCATTACTGGCTGTGTCATTGTTTGGCCTTTGCTTGTACCTGTCTCAAACCCTCTCACCCTCTCACATAAACAACGCCACAAACACTTTGGGCTTGCCGTCTGCTAAAGTAAATCACCTAGTTTTGCCAGCTGCCCAACAAAATGAATAAAGTTAACAAAGGCTCTTTGTTTGGCCCACAAATAAAAACAGAGTCTTAAGTCAAGAGTAGGATGCAGGTGAGGGTGGGCCAGAACTGTACACAAAAGGCCTTTCCTTCAAAATAATTCATGACAGGGCAAAAGCACCATAATCCACTTGCAGAGATAATGGAACCCTTGGGAGAAACTTGTAACTTTTGGACTTTTCCCACTGACAACTGACAAATAAAAAGGCACCACAACTGCAGGCAGAGAAATGTCTAGGTACATGATCCAGAGGTACCAGTTAACTATTCAAAATGACAAAAGGAGCACGGCAGCTCACCTACCATATACATGAGGATGTCCCTGATCATAACCATGGCAGTCTGATGGTCATTCCAGGCTTGATTCAGTGTTTGCAGAAAGTTATTGTTTAGCGAGTTTAGGACATCTTCCCGTACCTGTAATGACAGACATAGACACTGGCTTTCCACAACTGAAGTCATGTGAAGTTAACCCAGGAGAAATTCTCATCAAAATTATAACTCTAGGACAAAGTGAAAACAATTTGAGGTGGAGGTTACAACCCCTTGCTTCAAACCATGTAGCTGTCTGGATAAGGGTTATAAAGGTTGCATTCATAGAACTCCAGGACAGTCCATTTGCATGTTAAGCTTGGCAAAACCAGAGGCATGAGTGAAAAAATGTTAGGATTCTTTCTCAATAGACATCCAATAGTCATCCCTCAGAGAGGATGTCCAAAAGACTTTGCCATCATTTGTTTATTTAGCTATGTGTATATGCTATCTTCTCATAGTCTATTAGTGTTTGTCAAAAAAGACTGTGACAAACTCTTCTTTGATCCCACAGCAACAAATAGAGGAATGGAATACTTAACTCCTCTAGCAGTTGTCTGTATGAAATTCACATCAAAATGTTTCTAAATTTTAAATTTTTAGACAGTGGCCTAAGGGTAGGACACTACTTTTCAGTGTTTTGTCACTGATTTTTGTAAGTAAAAGTCCATGAGTGGGTGATGTGGTTCTTTACTTTGTTGATGAGGTGTTCGGTGACGACCTCCCGCAGGCCCGTGTAAAGCTTCTCGCCATGCTTGTGGAGCACCATGGTGTAGGCATTCCTGTACAGCTCCTCAAAGCTCAACCCACTGTTGTTCTTCCTCTGAATCTCCTGGATGGCATTCTTAAGAAGGTCCCAAATATTGTTCACATACTTCTCATCCATAGTCATCTAAGAGGGACAGAAAGATGAGGAATGTTTTTACTCCCCTCTCTTTTCACTTGGTATGGGTAGATGTAGACAGTGATATTAGGAAAAAAATGACAATGGTGATTACCAACTTGTCTCACAACAAACAAGAGTAAAGGTTTGACCTTTGCAGAAGCATACAATTAGCATAAGAAATAAGTAATTATCAATGATCAGGAAAAGTATCATGCATGCTCAAGTGAATATGATGTTTGCGAATCTTCTATGAATATCTAGCTTAGCAAGAGTTCATCAAATTAGAGCTTGCCAGCAGTCAAGACCTGCCACATACACACAGACCAGAAGTAGCAACTAAGGTTTCACACCTACAGTAGACTGCTGATCAAGTAACATGTTCACAAGAGTCACAGAATGGAAACGCCTCAATGGCTGCTTGAAATACTATGGATGGAAAAAGAAAATTAATTTATTCATCCCTAATTGTGAGTTTCCTCAAAGTCTTTTAATGCAGCAACTGCAAAACTAATTGGAGCTGGCTAACCGGCAGAAATCATGATCCTATATGAGCATGTAGGCTTATCATTTGAGTGAAGACAATCTGCACTTCCTCAGTCAGTCATTCATCATCTGACTCACCCACCCCCATACTAACTGATAAACCAGGGTATCCCACAGAAGAATCAAGCACTTGCATGAGGTTAAATCAAATAATCATACCTGTCAGAAATAATCGGATGCTGCAGACACTGCATATCCCACACCTTGGCAACTGAATGACATGCAGATATACTGAGTATGTTGTCGCTCTACACCTATTTAACCCGGTGTTCTGCTATCAATAAATTAGATTTTATGACAATACGAGGAAGTTAAATTGACAGGTCAGTCTGCACTGTGACCAAATAAGCCTGCAGAGAGATAAAGCTAGCGCCAATTTCTCGCTAACACTGCGTGAACAAGCATAATTCATGTTAGTTTAGGCATGCTTTACATACTCCAGGCTGAAGTTGCGCTAACTGGCAAGCCAAGATAAGATGATGTTAACCAAGTATACGCTCACATTATCATTATTTTAACTAACAAGGTTACTAGCTGCTATCAAACGTGCTCTGAAATAGGATGGTAATAACTGCAGTAGTCAAATAAAGACAGCTCTTATCGCAACCGTAACATTTGCTAGCGTTAGTTGCTGACTGGATGCAACTTAAGTCAACTAACATTATCAGGCCTGCTAGTTAGCTGCTATTTGCTAGCCGACCACTGACGAAGTTTCCTTACAAATGCTACCATTAGCTACTGCTACATGACTTTGACATTTTTCAAACTAGGAAGCTAGCAAACGTTTACAGAACTAATGGATCAGCTATATATGTTAGATATTTTGATGCAAACAAGTTAGTTAGCTAATGGTAGTTATAACTTGTCAGTGACAGACGCTTCTCTCTTGTGTGAACAGCTAGCTAGCACTTGCTAGCATAACGACTTGTCATCCCCGGTACTCGCGTCTCACAGTTAGCGTCTCAGTGCTCAGATAGTCGGTAAATACTTACAGGAAAGGCTCGTATCCTCATCTTGGTGTCCTTCTTGGTGCCGCCTTTGAGATTGGACATGATTAGTTAGAACGACTGTCGTTACTAAGTGAACTTGATAGACTACATGAAAGGCGGCTGCTAGTTTTTCTGGCAAATGGAAAGTGGCAGGGAAACTCTTTGACCTCCACTTTGGGAATTAGGTCGGTCGCTATTATCGCTGTTGTGTTGTTGTCACTCGCTCGCTTCTCAGTCTTTTGGGCTAACGTTAGCTTGTGTGCAGTGATGGCGGACAGCGATACTCCACTGCGCAACGCCGAATTCTCGCGAGAGTGAAGTGACGAGAGGTACAGGTGCATTCTACAGGTTGATAATCCTCACTCACATCAAGAACCATTATAGGCAATGACTTCGAATATTTGGTACTTGTGTAGAACTTAGACGAAAAAGTTGAATTTGTGTTATCTATCTATCTATCTGTCTATCTATTTAGAACAGATTGATTTAAAATATTTTAGCGAAGGCTACAAAATAACAGCCTTCTTGACCTTTTCGAAAATATTGGGAATATTGATCTAGAATGGACTAACTAAAAAGAATAGACCAGGGGCTGACAGAAACATTTTATTTGATGTGTTTGTACTTCCCAACTGTCCAACTATTCATTAAAGCATTTAGGCTACATCAGGCCACCACATATCAGGAGCTGGTGGAATAAATAGGCGATTTGAAATTATAGATGATCACTCTGTTGCTGCTGCTGCAGATTCCATCGATGACCGACTAAAGGCTGGAAAATTGAATATCTTCTCACCGTCATGACGATGCTCTCTGGATAATATGATGAAGAGAGAGAACAGAAATAAGCGAGGCCATTCATTATTATTTTAAGAAGAATATCAGGGCCATAGGCAACCCTAAGCCCGTATAGAAAGTTTTTCTGCCATAGCAGCTGGCAGATTTTATAGGCTATTTTTAAAACCGATATAAGCTTACTTCTGTATTGTGCCGTCAGAATGGGAACTGTTGCATTTTTCCGGAAATAAGCCCCAGCTGTCCTCCTCAGCCCCATGTTCTCCAGCTCCAATTTTCTGATTTCCGACCGCATTTCTCTTATCACCTGGATGAGCCTCTGTTCGCTGTCCATGGTGCTGGCTGCACACAATTCCAGTATGACTGTATCTGTCTCACATGCACCCCACTTACCTGTACAACACGACCCCAACTGACCTGTAAACAGAGAGGCTATCTGTGAGAGTATCCACTTAAGTTTCCTTTTTGTTCGAAGGTGGTTTCAAAGCCTGGCGTTGGGTCAAAGGGAAAATTGAATCGAATCAACAAAGAAGGAAACAACCAATCAAAATTAGGCAATCTGGCTGTCAACAGACTATTGATATGCAGGTCACATGGCGGAGAGAGTGTTATTTTCTTCTTCGTGATCCTATGCCTACCACTTTCTCTCCTCCTGTTAAATATTAATCTCCTCTGTCAACGTACAACAACAATAGGCAGTCGAGACAGTGATGCCTTGGCTTATAGCCTGCGGTCTAACATAGCCGATTGCAAAGTGATTGGGTGAACTGCTTCTCCTTCAAAACTTAGACTAATGCTCAAAGAGAATATGTGACTAAAATATAAAAAGGTTGATTTCTAAGAAACAATTATGTAACATCTTTTGTTTATCTAACCCCCCACTTTCTGCTTCCCTCCCCAACTATGTTTACTGCAAGTGGATCAGATGTCAAACACACCCTTCTCAATTCCCAATTTTCAGGCCTCACACAGACAGTACACCAGTATACACACAAAATCCTGTCATTTTACCTTGGTTTACACTCAGTGTTAAACTCCATTTGCACAGCCAGCATAAATTGGTGTTGGATCCATCAAACAAGTATCAATGTAAGCAGGGAATTGCGTAATGCATTTTTTTTTTTCAAAAGAAAAGAAGTGAGCAAATAGTACAAATGTTTTGGGCTGCATTCTTCAGTATGTCTTTTTAAGTAATCTAATAATAAATAATAATAGTAATAATTATATTATTTTGTCCTAGTTTATATGAATGTAATGGATGACATCTCTCTCTCTCTCTCTCTCTCTCTCTCTCTCTCTCTCTCTCTCTCTGTGTGTGTGTGTGTGTGTGTGAGAGAGAGAGAGAGAGAGCGAGAGAGAGAGAGAGCGAGAGAGCACACTCACTGTGTATGCATGGCTGCATGTGCCTGTGTGTGTTGCTCTCCAGAGTAATTATGCATTATATTTGCATATTTACAACTAGAGTGAATGTGATATGGCAAGATGCTGCTTTCTAGTGATCCAGAGAGCCATCTTGCAGAACCAGACACAATCTCTCAGACAACATGTAGGGGGCAACAGTGACCTTGTTGACCCAGACCTCTTATCGTTTTCTGCAGTTTGGTCTATTTTGAGCGTCTGTGCCACATGATTTGGTTCAAGTTATTGTCAGCCAAGTCACAAACCATCATGGCAGCCTGCAGTCCAGGAAATATTTTGTGGTAAATAATTACATTTTTGGCATATTTGTTCTTAATAAAACATTAATACACCAATATGTATATTAATTGTTAGCTATTGTGACATATGTAGAAAAATATAATACATTTGAGTGAAAAGTTCATTTTGCACTATAAGGAATACATATATTTTGTTTCAAAGTGGAATGATAATATGGATATTTTGTAAAATGTATTGAGTTTAAATTCCAACTATTCGCCGAATATATTGCCTCAAGCCACCCACAGGCATATTTATAGTTAGAGGACACAAGTGATAAGAATGAGGGATTAATTTTCACTCAGAGAAGACAGTGAGAGGAAGCAGATGAGGGTTAGAGGGAGGATTGTAGCTCAGCTGAAGAGGAGAGTGCTCTCCCATGGAAAAAGGGCAAGAAATTTAGGTAAATGGTGTTTCCTACGCAATGACTAGACATATACACTGAACACACAGTGGGCCAAGAGTAAAATAGTTAAATGAGCTCTGAAAATCCAGACTGTTGCCACTGAAATATGAAAACGTAAGGGTTTTTGTTCAGAGAAATCCATTACGAAAAACAGTACTTCCAGTGTAAACTGAAATACAGCTGGGTACTTCCAAGGCTGTACAGTATCGGTAGTTGTGATTAATGAGTAAACTCATGTTCTGTGTAATAACCATAAACCATATGGCGCTTATTTTCAGTTTGGAGGAGAAGTAGTTTGAACATCAATCATTTGCCAGATAAAGTTTTGTACTTTTATAATAATAATACTAACAATGTATTCTGGGAGATACAATTTGTAAAAGGTAAAATAAACACTATTGAATATTTGTAGATGTTTCTTATTTAGTATTTTTTTTTGCCAAATGAGCTTAAGATACAACAATAAAACTTTTTCATTATATAGATTATTGTTGTGCCTCTTTAAGAGTCAAACCACTGACCTGTAATAAAAGCATCTCATACATCAGTGGGTTTAAGGGCTGTGTCGGTCAGTTTTCTCACAACAGGATTCACACTCTTCTTTGCTGGCTCTACTTTAGTTATGCATGGCTTCTGTGACATGGAAACAGATGGAAACCAGTGGACACTGGATTAGAAAAGATGATTCATTAAGAGCAGACAGGCAAGTAGATGTACTGTAGGCAAATACAAAAGAATGTAATACTCCAGAGAAGTCAGATTGTTCTGTCATACGTATAGGAAGATGGATGGGGCTATTAACTTCAGTGGAGACTGGAGATAGAAGAGAAAGAAAGTGAGTTGTGGGTGAAAAAGGACTCAGCATTTGCACTTTTATTATTTTGAATTCAATCAGGTAGAGTTATAGCTTTGTATAGCTTTTCCATACAACTACTGATGCGGCTGGACATATTGGGGATGTAACCTCAAGTCACTGGGTGTTTCTGGTTTCCAGCATCAGCGTTTTCAGCCCTTGCACAGGTGACAGCAGCACAATTTTTGGCCCAAACCGGGATGAGGCTGTGACAAAAATTGAAAAATGTCCCTTACAGTATATTATATATGTTGTACATTGCCCTCCATCCTTCTCTCAGGTGGCATCATCTCTCATCATGAGGTTGACACATTCTCCATCAGCTGGAGGAATCAAGAGAGTAGAAATGGTTGCTTCTGGTACAGGAAGTGCGATAGCTGTAAGCCCACCTGCTACATGTGTGATATGGGAGATTAGAGGGGGCTTTCTGTAGGTCAGTTTAAGTGCATCTAACTCTGAGCATATCACTTCAGGCCAGACAGATGAGATTAAACACATTTGCATCCAGTATTTCAGTAGTGTGATGTGTGTCACTGTGAGCTCATTATTATTTTGCCTCTATTTTGTTTTCACTGTCCCATAAATTTACTTGGTGATATTGTAAATGCATCTTGATGGCACACATCTGAGCAGCTGAGTTTGACATTTATCAGCCACTTGGCGTGTTTCAACATTGCGCTCCATACTCTTCATTCCTCCCATTCCATGAAGTGAGGTGTAAGATGTTTGCCTGCAGATAAAAAAAACCTCTTCAGCACCTGACAGATACATTCCTCTGATTTCTGCAGTGAGAGCTGGCACTGGAAGCTGATGCATGACGCACATGCATAGTGATAATAGTGCAAGGTGAGACTCTCACTACCAAGTGTGTGAGTGATGTTGAACTAATGAATAATGTTGCTCTGGTTGCACACATACTTATTACCACCATCCATCATTATTATCAACAGCAAAAATAGCAACAACAAAAGAGAGTTACATTTATTAATTTAAAAAAAATCATGCTCAGTCCACTTTATTTGCTACGTCATACCCATGTCGCCCAGCAGATGGCAGTGTAGTGTGGACTTTGTAGGAAACGGCCTCGTGCAGCTTCACCCCTCCTGTCCACATGCAGGCGCATGATGTCGTGCAACAGCAAGGTAAACCCGCAGGACAACAGTATAAAGCGACTCATTAGAAAGCAAAGGTAATTGATTTTACGCGCGAATGATTACAGAGGCAGATTTGAATGCACTGCTTTTGATTTCAGGCCTTTTCTGTGCCGCAGACATGACACCAGAAGGTCAGGATGAATGCTGCTCCCCTCAGAATCACGGACTCATCATTTTAGCCAAGTTACTTTTGACCCGGCGCCAACACAACAAAACAGGAAGAGTAATTTAATTTGCCATCGGTGTCGACCTTGAAGCAGGGAATGTAGGCTACCAGAATCCCAATAGGCAGAGAGCAGGCCTGAAGAAAACGTCCTGGGAGCTGAGAGAGGGGTCAGCCTGCTCTGGCTCCAGCATCAGTAACAGCCAAGGTAGTCTCCTCACCTCTTAAGGCCCA
>OMLF01028331.1:0-18853 GCA_900302615.1 Holocentrus rufus
ACATGCATGGTCAGTGGAATAAGGAGAAGGGAGAAGGTGAGAGAGTGAGACAGAAGATCGTCCAGAGGGGAGGAGGGGGGGACATTGAGTGACGGCTCAACTGGTTTCTGCTGAGGAAGGGGGCCGAGCCAGAGAGAGAGAGAGAGAGAGAACTTCACATAGAGTCGGTGAATGAAGAAGGAAGGAACAGGGAGGGTTGGCAGGAGGTTAATTTAGTACAAGCACAAGTTGGGCGCAGTTACATGGATAGTCTGCAGTGACCAAGGTGGTATACTGACGCATGAAGTTCCTATGCACAGGGAACAGCACATAGCTTAATCCAGCAACAGAATTACATAATCTGATATCATCAACACTAAGATTGTCTATTGGCTATAATTGTCCAAAGCTGCGTAGAACTGAAGAACGCTCAGGGCTTTCCAAAGAGCAACATGGACTCAAAATCGATTGGGGAACTTCATTAAATTCATTCAAAATAGTTGTGGTAATAGAAGTAGACAGATGGGGAAGAGAAAATGAATGAAAGAATAAAGAGGACAGTGATTATGTTGGAGAGGAATGATTGCTGGGGGACAGGAATCCCAAGAGCACAGCCAATGTGTCATGCTATCGCACCGCAGAGGAGAAACCCCGGCTGCAAATACAGGAGGATCAAGTTTTATCTCTCCCCTTTTTTTTTTTATGAGGAAGGGAAGGCAGTAGGGAGATATGGCACGGCTTAAGTAGATGAGCGACAGATGATCCGTCCACAGAACCGCCATCCAGCGAGGCACAATGGCCTCTTGTGGCGGATCCAGAGCACCGATTCAGTCACTGGCCGGTCAGGATACATGATTTAGCAAATCCTCATTTTACCTTGCGTACTCATATTGATCGGCTTGACCTGCCCATTCATAGTCCTATTGATTTATTCACTTTAATGTATAAGGTCACTCATGGATCTATTTCTTTATCATTTGTGCTCTGTTGATAGAAAACCTGGTGGAAATTACAGTCTACGGTTACTGAACTGCTTTTATCTGCCCCTGAGTTCCAAATTGAAAAAGCTATTTGAAGTCATTCATCTGCCTGAAACCCAAATAAAACTGAAAAAAGCTGGTCTCTTCTGTTAAATTTACATGATTATGAAGAATCGTGGAGATGTCCCATTTACGAACCTATGTTTTTTCACCCCAACTCTTTAGGCTTGGCCCTCGCTCCTGCTGGTTAGTTATGAGGCTATTAATTTATGAGCACTACTATAGTGAAATCTGACTTTGCATTTACCTTAAATGTGATTTTATTTTTACTTCTTTGCACAACTGTTTTTGTCTGGTGCTGACTCAGTCAAAAATTATATATATAAAAAATAGTTAATAGTGACAATAATTAATTTGTAATATATCCAATATTTCACATGATTAACATGACATTTTGGTCAATGTCCTCCAAAATAAAATGTTTTTTTACGTTGTGTGAATATTGACAGGGAACAGTTGCTGTTTTTTCTTTCTTGTAAATACGCGACAGCTGTAAATACAAACAGAAGTTTTCATTATTGCAAAACCCCTTGGAGGAGTATTATGACAAGTCAACAGACAAGTTACATAACTTTCTCCCTCTGTCATTTCTTCTGGCACAGCATTTCATGGTATCACGATGTGGAGAAGAACTTCTTTTCTTAGCTCGGTGACAAGAACACACAAGTAAGTACAGTCATACTGTAAAAACACAGATGCACGCTGGAATACTCGGTTTAATGTTGAGTTCAGAGGCTGTTGATTTACTACTTGTTTTAACAGCAGTAAACAGCCCCCCCTTAACCTGCTGGGTGGGACAGTCCTCAGCTGAGTCCTCTATCAGCAGGAATTCAAGTTGCTGCTGCTAATCAATAAACTGACAGGTGTTGGTGTGAAAGCACCTGTGGTCACTGATCACCCCACTGACAGACAGATGCATTTTTGTTTAGCATCTATTTACTGCATTATCTGCTAAAACGCCTTCCAAAATTATTAGGATTTTTGACTAAAATGACTAACAATACATACAATAAACTATAAACTACACTGAAAAAATGGCATTTTCAGCTGCAGTTTGAACAGAAACGCTTCATTCCATCTGAATGCATCCCGATGGGGTTTTAAGATTTTTTTCCTGACGTTATTTTGTCACCGGTGATGTGTACAATAAAGGATAGAATGGATAGACAGTCAGCAAATGCAAGACATTGAGACTATGCGGTAACATAATGGGCTAATGTTATCGCCCTGTTGTCACTATTCATAAAGATGCATATGCTGACAGCTGCAAATTTCCCCTAAAGGTCAACAATGAAGAGCCACAGGAAGCCGTGGCCTTAAACAACCCATTTGTCTTTGTGTAAGGTGTTAATACTGTTACTGTTTACTCGTTTCACTCTGCTTGTCATCATTCTTTAAATCATGTAGTCGACATTAAATAAGGGTTTAAAAAAGGAAGAAAGCCTATTGTGATGTGTTCAAAAGAAAGAGGCTACAGATCAGAATATACTCATTTTGTTATCTACAGGAGGGTCATTTACGGTAACAGGTCAAATAAATGAGCATAGTAAACTAGATGTGTGGCTATGTGAAAAGAAAATTTCATCACCTGCATTTTATATACATTATCTTAACTATGATAACAATGCAGTCTACATTCACTTCAAAGACCCTCAGAATACCAAGGTGGTTCTGGCCCTGTATAGTGCATTACTAAAATGGGAAGTTTTTCTGTGCTGCAGGCCTTGAAGCGTCCCATCAGCTGCTGGTGACCTACTGACCTAACCCTCTGGCATGTGGCTGAGGGGCAATTCAGTCCCCAAATGGTACAGTAGACTATCCATACGGTAGAAGAAGAAAAAAGAGCAGAAAGAATGTATGTACTATACATACTTTAGCAGAGATATGCTCAAATGTGCACAAAGGAGATCAGACAATTAAAATATATAGTCAAATTCCAGAAAAATGCCACCCTTCTATGGCCAAATCTATAGTGTGTGAGAGCATATATTTGTATAAATATATTAATGTTGCTAATCAGAAAAAACACCATTCATGTGCATCTAAGTCAATATTTGAGTTAATATTTAATTTAATTTAGACTCTAATATGATCCCTTTGGATTCCACTGGCACTTCACAAGATATGAGAGTGATTAGTGAGATTACCAGTGTGCAGTATTAAAAGTGCACACTACTTATAGCAAAGCATCTATATCCAATCAAAATGCTGTGTACACGATGG
Organism: Holocentrus rufus; assembly: GCA_900302615.1. Classification (NCBI taxonomy): domain Eukaryota; kingdom Metazoa; phylum Chordata; class Actinopteri; order Holocentriformes; family Holocentridae; genus Holocentrus; species Holocentrus rufus. Next base: position 3,243 of record OMLF01028331.1, read on the forward strand.
TAAACTCCCTAAACACCATATGTTGTTATGCACAATACACTTCAAAGAGAGAATTTTCATTGTTGCTTAACTTACATCAAAAAGTTGACACTACCTTTTGTTTTTTTGCTCCTAGACATTTTATTTAAAGATTTTACACTTGTTTTGCTCTGCCAGTGGCCCCACTCCTCTCTTTCACCCACCCTCTTTCTCCAGGCCTCAGCTGTTGTACAGCCGTTCTGACCTCTGAGATTTGGGGGCTGTGAAAGGGGTCGGCCTGTCAGTGTCTCCCTCAGGGCAGAGCAGTGACATTTAACTCAATATCCCAGTAGGATAGGGTTTCTCCCTTGCTGCCCTCCATCCTCCCTCTCTGTCTATCGGTTAGGTGTCAGTAGTCTCTGCATGTAGCCTGCGTGTAGCCTGCATATAGGCTACTACGATGTGACCCATGCAGGCCTGAACACCCATCAGCCCCCACCCTCTCACTGCCACTCTGAGAGTGGTGCTAACGTGCCACACCCTTGTGCCAGGCTCATAGAGCACCATGTGCTGCCTTAACCCATCAAACCCACTCCCCCCCTCTGTTTCTTGACCCCTATACATGTTCCCAGTTCTGTAGAAGTGATAAGTACCGAGGCAGTGCAGCTGCATGTGCGGCTAACTTATGCAACTAAGTCTGTTCCTGCTGACTTGTGCGACACAAGTAGAAAGGAGGAGGGGGGTACAAGCAAAGGAGAGGGACGCAGTGGGCATTTGTCACTCAAAGTAGGGGTGCCAGGAAATACTGATATATTTCTTCAAGGAAATCCTTGAAGGTTATTGTCATAACCAAGACATGCTGTGGGCTTTACATGTTTTATAAGTGTCCAGCTAATGATGTCAGCATGAAGTCATTAAAGTGTGAATGCTGAACTGGGGGATCCTCCGCTTCGTTGGCCATTTCTAGGTACTCATTAAAAAACAAGCTAGCATTGACCCAGCCTTATGACATACAACTCAGGTTACCTTGCCAACCAACCAAAGAAATCCCTAAGCTTGAGCAACACAGATAGTAATGTCCATTGAAAACCAATGACTGCAACACTGTTTACCCAAAACGGCTTGAAGCCTTCAGCCAAGAATGCAGCAGCATCAATTTAATTGTGGATCTGTTTGCATACGTATAAGATTTAGGTTTCCTGGCATTTACAACGTTTGAGTACATGCAACATCAATAAATGTTTTGAATATTCCACATATGAACGACATTTATAGATGAGGATGTATGACAGTGATGCAGTAATTAGTAGTGCAGTAAAGGCAATGGATGAAAGAAGCTATAGTGTTGGTGTTAGCGGGGTACTTGTTACAGCATTAGCTAATAGTAATAATAGAAGTAGCAGCTGAGTCTATGAATCCAGAATTACTCGCAAGATATAAATAGACTAGGTGACACTATGCAGCTGGGCATAGCAGCACGACAGCTTTGTGACTTTTTTATTTCAGAATGTTGGACCTTTAATTTAGGCTGGCGAGTCCTACTTTTTATCTTTTGGTAAGAGAAAATAAGATTGGTGGACGTTTAAGGACACATTCGACTCTGCGGTGTCATTAGTATCCATGCGGTACAGTGGGCTGAAGAGTTCTTGGTTGTTCACACCATTCCATCCACTTAGGGCCATCCTACATACAAGCCACGAGGGAGCCAACAGGAAAATGAGCCCTGTAGGTGATCAGAAGTAGCTTTCATTTTACACATGAGGTGTGATTAACTTGGCTGGCTCTCCATTTTTCGAGGCCTGTCTTGTTAATCAGTGCTCAAGACTCTTTTTGGCGATTCCAAAGTTATAAGCCAGCTCTGAGATTTTGGAGAACCTGGCCACAGCCCTCCTTTAGTTTTACTAGGTCAGGTTAGTTATTGCTGGTCTACAGTTATGAAGATCTTTTGGTGTAAGAAGCTGCAAGTTTCCAAACTGGCAGGTTAGAGCCTTGCTTCTCTGAGTCTGACAGATATTCCTCATTCATTAAAAATATAGCTTTTGCTACAGAGTGGATGCAGCACTCTAAATATGATGTTTCGCACAATTAGTGACCCTCTATTTTACTATGCACAGGTACCATTATTATACAGATACATAATGAGCTAATTAAATACATGGAAACCAAAACAGCTGTCATGGTGTCCAACAGACCAAAGTAAGAAGAGAAGCGTCAAACTCTCATGTGGATAAACAAACCCATAATTTCGATAGCAGAGCATGTCTTCATAAAAAAGTTGCTTGCACAGCTGCCATCTAGTAATGGTGTTAAACTTAAACATTACCATAATTTTCATGTATCAAAATGCTGAAAGTGTCTCCTGAAGAGCAACTTGCACCATTCTGAGTTGTGGATGTACAAATAAACAAAATCCTTCTGTTTCAGGCCAGAATCGCTGTATGAACCGGTATGGATTTGCAGCTTTTCGCTCAACCCAGACCCTCTTTTTGGGTTGATTTCTTGGATTGATGGGACTGTTGCAGACAATAAAAAAAAAAACTGGACTAGGCCCCAACATCTGCAGACAATTGTGATTTTCACTCTTTGGTCGTTAGATAACAGCAACAAATCATGTAACAATACTGAATACAATAAGCCCTCACCTCTAGATCTAGGTCAGGTTTGAGTCCTGAAGTTTCACAGATCTACAGAAAATTTAGAGATACAATCTTAACAGAAGTAATGCAATAAAAATAGCTTCGGAAAACACAGCCAATGACAAATTGTGAAAACCAAGAAAACGTGCACAACACACAGTCTCTGATTCCATCATCTTCTGCCTTTACTGTACAGAGGACTCTATGAGCAGCATAGATACGGCTGGTAATCAGCTACAGACACCCGATGGCCAACAGATACAAGAGCAGTTTCATACCTGAAATGAGGCTGCATACTTTTTCCTTAGGGAGGGGCACTGCACAGTCATGGCCTACCTACTCAAACCTCCGCTGCCTCCCTCAGTTTTGCCAGATTATTATAAATGCACAGACAGCTGGTAAAAATGACTATAATTGCAACCTGTTAACATTTCTACTCAGGTGCATTATGTGATATTACTAAATTACTGAGTAACAGTAATTTATGGCATTTTGCACTGTAATTTGATTGGCCATTTATCTTGCAATACATGCTAACATGCAATACACGTCACACAAAAAATGTTTTGTGTTCTCAACTTAATACCATTCATCTCTTAGCTTTTGCATGCTAAACTGTGAAATCTAATTAATATTTATATGAAATAAGTGCCTAAAATTCTAGAAAATGAAACCAAATACTGCTTGAAAAATTGAAGTCACATTTAACTTTGTTTCTTCTGGTAGAGCAAATTAAGTTTTTTTGATCTAAACTTAACTCCCTCAGCCGTACACTTCACCTCTCACCTTATTGGGCTTGTGAAAGGAAGGCAAAGTGATGGACAGAGCGTCTTGAAGGAGGGGCGTTGATGACAGCAAGATGAATGAATGAAAACAGAGCCTGAGAGACGCCGAGGGAAGAAATGGGATCTTTTTTAGATAAATATAGAATGACGAACATGAAAGAGAGATCCACGGTTTTCAAGATTCTGCATAGCAACAGAGAATCAATAATCATTTTATTAGTTAAAATAATAACAGAAGCTTATGGAAAATTGTTAATCTGATTTTTATTTTTAAATCTGTTTCCAGACTACTGCAAGGCTAGATCCCCGTATCTAATGAAGGGCTTTCACTTATATTGAAGCCCTTATGAATTGTAAGACCTGCACAAGAAATGTTAATATGCAATATTAACTAAAGCACTGCTGATTCACTCTCGTGAACACGTGGGTCCCCAAACTCTCTGAGCCAAAGGAGCTCAGCATCACCACCCTGTGGATAACAGCTAACATTTCCACACATACATAAACATGAATGAATGGAAAGAATTACTATCACAGGTCAGTTTAGCCTGATTTAGAGTGTAAAGGAAAACTGAACATTAAATATGACAATTATCTATGAATATATTTGAATGGATCATTTAAATTTATTAGTTATTAGTTAGAGTTAGAGTTTTGTTTTTTTTTAATTAAGACATACAGTAGTGCTGCGGAGAGATACTGTAGCTAGTGGGGGAAAACTAGAGGTAACAATTAACTATGCATTATTGATTGTGCATTGATTGTGGACTCTCATGTATGCATATGAGTTCAACAACAACAAAAAAAAGAAGAATGGACAGTTTAGCTCAGATTCTCGCTTTATTGGTCATCTTGATGAAAGACTACAAAACGAATTCACAAAAAATCTCTTTCAAGTAATCAAATCTGTACAAACCTAAACTGTGTGGGGTTTTTACAGCTCTGGCTCGTATTAATCTGTGAGAAGAGTCATCTGTATGCATGTGTGTGTGTGTATGTGTGTGTGTGTGAGAGAGAGTAAGCATGTGCTTGCTCCCCTGAGACAAGGTGACAGGACTTACTCTTCCCGTTCAAGGTTACTCGGGCATTATACTTGAGCAGGATGGGCAAGACACCGCACACACACGTGCACGCACACACACACACATAACATACACACGTGTGTATGTGTGTGTGTTTGAGATTTTACAGTACAGAGGACAGGGAAAACAAAATAATCCCCCCCACCACAAATACACACACCACCTGCTGGCAGGAGTTTGCTTTTAAATTCATCAGGTCAGCATTCTCCCACTGTCTCCCAAACCCTGCTTTTCAGTCACAATTACTGTACAGACAGACACTGTGGTTTCAACCTTTCAACGGGGCAAAATGGTAAGAGAGGGGGGGGACAGTATAAATCTCTAATACTCTCGCACAAAATGTACACACGCACACACATGGTTTTAATGCTCGCTCGCAGACAGACTCACGTGTGTTTCTCTTCGGCGCGCACGCACTCACTCAGACAATTCGTAACATTAAATGTTTTTAAGAAGTACAGATAAAAAAGGAAAAAAGCCCTGGGTATAGGTTTGATTTCTGGCTGTTTGGTGAAAGAAAGGAGAAGAGAGGTAGAGAGGGCAGGAGGGATGGGGCGGAGGTGGAGGCCGAGGGCAGGCTACGGGTGTCATTTCTTAGCTTTCCTGGGGGGGGTGACCGGGCGAGCGGAGCCCATGCCCCCTCCTCCGCCATAGAACAGCTTCTTGTCTGCCGGCTTGAGAATCTAGAAATGGGCAAGAAATAAAAAAACAAGAGATGTGAGCAAAAAACAATACTGCTGGTCGTATTTTTACAAAGCCGGTGTGCATTTTTTTATCATTGTAGTTTAAACCTGCAGTACAGAAGTTTCCAGCTCTCTACAATTTGCTGCCCCCTTGTGGAAGTAAATTAAACACTCAAAAAAAAAAACTTTGAGAGGGCCATGGAATCATCAGACGAGTTAAGTAGTCGGGTTATAATTTTACTTTTGCAATTCCAGTAGAAATTGTCAAGTGTGGATGATGTAAACTGTGTCACTAAAGATCAGCTGTGCACCAGCACGGGAAAGTTGCCAGAGACACCACCTTGGCAATGTCTGTGATTATGCAAAACACAGGGAGTTTTATTAGTTTATGATAGGCTTAATCATCGTGTGAAGTCATCTGGCCTGGCATTAGATTGAATGTTTATTTACTTGTAAAACAGCCGTATTATAGCTTTAACATTTTAAAAAAGCAGTTTGATCAGTCAGGATGTTTTTTTTTTTTTTTTTTTTTTAAAGGCATTGGCTCCTGCTTACCTGGAACGAGCACATGAGGGTCTCGTCTACACTCATCATGGCTCCAGCATTGTCAAACTCGCCACAGTAGTTTGGGGCTGAGAAGAGTGTCACCAGCTGCCTCTTTGCAAAGAACTCATAGCCGTCCTCTACCACCTGGAACAGGGACGCGACAGGTTAACTATCTGTTTACAATGGAAGAGGGTAACTTCCTCCATACACAATGAATTCACACATAAAAACAGAACTACACACTTCCTATAATAAAGAGCTAAATTTCATGAGGACTTGGGAGGAACAAAATAGATCATGAAGGCTTTTCTATTAATCTGACTGCCTACCTGGTTATCAGTGAGACCGGGCTGCAATCCAATACTGTGGCTGAAGTGGTAAATGGATTTTCAGTTGGTCCATCTGTGCTACAGGCACTATTTCAATACCTCAGAGGTGCCGCCTGACTTTTCTTCAAATATTCGTTAGGTGGTCAGGTGGACACCGTTTGTTTGGCAAAAGCGCTAACCTTCACTTGCCTGCACAAGGCCATGGCCAAGGCCTCCTTTGAATAGGAGGAGGAAAGAGGCACATTATAAAAATACTATAGGGGGGAATCATAGAAACATAAATAGATAGTGACCATCCACCATCTTTGACATAACTAAAGGTAACACCATCTTCACTGTAATTAAACAGTGCACAGTGGATAGTTTTTCTCTTTCCACAGTAATATTTACCAGTCGTTCCATTTCAACCAACTGTGCAGAAGCGCACAACCTTCACCTTTTAATTAACCTTAAATTTATATGATTCACCATGCAATCCCAGAATAAACCTCTCTAGCTCCTATTCCCCTTAGATCACCCTCTGGCACTGACCTGGTGGGCCCGACAGATGAGGTCCATATCGTGTTTGTGGAGGAACTTGGTGACCACGTCGGCGCCAAAGGTGAAGGAGACGCCGCGGTCGTTCTCGCCCCAGCCGAGCACATCCTTGTCTGGGTCGGCCCACAGCAGGTCGCACAGCAGGCCCTGGTCGGGCACATCAGTGGGGCGCATGACCCTCCGCACCTGCTCCATAGACTGGAGGTCGGGGGACAGGCCTGGGGAAGAGGAGAGGACGTATGAATGTAAGAGGCTGGGCTTTGATCTTTCCTTGTATAGAGTGGATCCTTTGGCAAGCATCACTGTTTGGAGGCAATAGGAAGGGCTGCATACTTTTATCAAAGGAAAATAAGGAACACATGAAAAAAATATAGCTTGACTTCAAAGGGAACCCCCTGAATATAGCAGTTATATTATTCAACAATCCAATCAATGTATGTGAACATGAAAAACTCTCATGAACAGAAACCGGAGTAACTGTAGCTTAAAGCTGGGATGTCGTTCATGTGTCAGAAGCATCAATTACAGCGTCAGTGTCACACATACAGTATAGTCATTATAGTGCAAACTGTACGTCGAATCAACACCTAAGAGATAGTCTACCAGCCTCTCATTCTATCTGGATTTTAAACACAGGACAAGCATCTTTGTAATGTAGCAACCAATGCTGGATGTGCCCTACTAAAATAAGGAACACCCCCACACACACACAGTGAGATGGACAGCTGGTCTGTTTTCACATCTCTCTCTCCTTCATGCTATTGAGTTGTTCTATTTTCTTGTAACATGACGCTGGTGCTTCATCCTTACAGTCTAAGGGGTCAGGCTCTGTGTGTGTTCATGTGTAACACTTCTTGGCATGCTCAAGAGGATTATGAATAGGCACTGTGTAGGATGTACACAGTTCCATAAGGGAAATGTGGTGCGCCTTCGTACACCAGGCGGTGTACAAATGCACAGGTAGATGTCAAATATGCATCAGCCCACTGGAGGCGGGTGCACTGCCCATCCTCAAGAAAGTAGCTCAGTGGTTGTCTAATCACAGGTATGATTCAGGTTCAGCAGAAGGACTTGCAACACTATATGTGCTCCTGACAAATACCACAGTTTATTACATTTCAAATAAAAAATATAACATCCTGCTACCTGAAGAAGACCCAGTGAGGACCCGTTATTTTATATCTGAAATGTAATAATAAAGTGTGGAATTTACTGAGAGCACATATAGTGTTTTAAGCCTTTCTACTGAATCAACCTGTTTTGGGACTCAGCACATAAAAATAAAGGCGTGTACATTTTGACTGTACAGTGCCATAAGGATAGCTTAGTGACTGTCTAATCGCGGGTGTGTCAAAGCATGACTACGTATTTTATACGAGTTTCCGACATTGTATTGAATTTCACAACTTCTGTAATTAGAAACTGTTCAATGTATTGGGTAAAGGCACACCCTAGTCTGCTTTACACACTCTTTTCAGGAGGTGAGTAAGCACTCCTTAACCTGTAAGAAAATAAACTAGTTATGTTTGGATAAAGGCTGAGATATATTGACATGTGTAGTCGAGTAATGTCACACAACAATAGCTCAACCAGTTAAAAACAGTGCTTTACTGATATTTTACTATTTAATAAGTAGTAATAAAATGTGTTGAATAGCTCTTAGTGATAGTGTAAGTCATGGAAAAAACTCCACTCCTTAAAAAAAAACAGATCCCATACAGTCATACAGGTCTCTGACTATAATGTTGACACTAACAACAGAGTAGAGGTGAGATAGTGTGTGTGTTCTGGATAGGAGCCAAATGAATTGTCTGGTGGAAATACCTCCATGGCAACAGAAGATCTTCTCATCAACGATGGCTGCAACAGGCAGGCAGTTGAAGCAGTCTGTGAAGGTCTTCCACAGCTTAATGTTGTACCGCCTCTTACCTGTGGGAGGCAACCACAGTTGCTTGGTCACAATCTTATCTAGAGACTTGTAAAATCTTGTCCCAACAGCTGCCACTATTGCATCACATCAGATACACTTTACATTTTACATAATCCTAGGTCTGTAAATAGCTGAGAACGGCATGTGATTAATAACTGCCCAGACAACTCCATAGCCGGAAGCCTGGTACACTCATTACTGTCTATTGTTTATGCGGCAGTTTTTTTACTATTAAAAAGCCTCTTTTCCCATGGAGCCTAAAACAACTGCTGAATTTCATAATCATGCTTTATTACAAATTATTTGCTTCAGTGACCTGAAATTGTTATATTTATAGCCTCACTTCAAGCTCATGCAAATATTGATTTGATGATGCTAATTAAATTAAAATCAACTGGCATCAGTGATGCATACAGTGACAGATATTAACACTTATTATGCTGGTTAATGTTTGTAAAATTTTGTTCCACCATCACCTTGTCAGGAAACAAACAAACGACCTAGTTAGATGGTAAAACGGTGAAAATGCCTGATGACTTTTTATTTTATTTTATTTACTGGCTATTGTGGCCTACAAACAAAAAAGGTATTCCTGTCATGAATACTGCACGCATAAGAAAATAGGTAAACCTTGTTCTATGGCCAGGAGGGAAATCTGATTCAAGGGTCACAAAATCCTATCCAGCCCAATATTTTCAAGACTTACGATTTTAAGATGCATATCAGATTGGTTAGTTGTCAATATTTTAAAAGAGTTGTGAGAATTACATCTATCAAAATTATAATCAGGAAATCTTTACTTAAAATCTACACTTGTCCTTAAGCACACAGATTCTTACTATGTCAAATATTGCAGCTCAATATATATCACTTTACTCACTGTTGCTGCTTAGTGTCAGCTGACAAAGATACACATTTTTCCCCACCGTAAATATCATCTTAAGTTTTAACATGTGAAAAATCTTCACCAAACCAAGACTTGTCTCATTGTGTACACCTCTGTTTGCACTGAGAAACATTCCGCAAACAAAAGCTTACCAGATTGGTTCAACGTACTCACATGCACATATTATCAAACTCCCATAAGTGTGAATGCTAGTACGAAGAATGTATGGTGGTGTGTGTATGCATGTCTGTGTGTCACATGACTCACACTCATCATAGAAGCCATATATTCTGTTTATGGAGGCGCACTCATGGTTTCCTCTCAGCAGAAAGAAGTTCTCTGGGTATTTGACCTTGTATGCCAACAACAAACAGATGGTCTCCAGGGACTGCTTCCCTCTGTCCACATAGTCTCCCAGGAACAGGTAGTTGCTCTCTGGGGGGAAGCCCCCATATTCGAACAGCCTCAACAGATCATAGTATTGACCGTGGACGTCACCTGGTGAGAGAGACGTTGTTGTCAGAATGGTAGATGGATTGTGAGCCGCTATATTGCAGTTTTGGTCAAAGGTGTGGCTATCGTGCAGTGTTTATGTACACAACAAAGGGTAAGGAACATAGACAGAGGAACAAGAACACTAGGCAGCCTGCAAATCGAGAGCAATGACTCAGTCATGATTGGCCTTACATGCGTTTTTTTTTTGATAGCAATGAGAAAGCTAATCAAGTGTACACAGTACTAACTTGCATTTAATGTGATAATACCGGTGAGATGCACCTCAGTGGAAACTTAGCCAGTCGATCCATAAATTTGCAGACTGTTCCTTTAAATCAGCAGTCCCCATTAAGTGGAATCAGCAGTATGTCACAGGGGGCCAACTCCAGGGGGGGATTGAAATGCAAAACAATGCTGTACTTGCAAGCCAATGTTATCAGAGTTTATCCACTCATTTTGTAATTATTTAGCAAGGTCACTTCCATGCACAGTACTCTTTGCCCTAAGGATGTTGCTCACATTTTTTTTTAATTTTGTTTCTTATATTAGTCATTATTCGAGTCTCCCTTGACATTAGGTGATAAACAACCAAAGTGTATTGTGTCATTCTCATAGCAGGCCAGTACCCTGCAACAGGCATTTAAGAATGTTTTTGAATGCAATAGCTGACTACACTTGGGAGTATTCCCTAACTCTAAACCCACAACTAAACCTCACCACAAATCTTGAGCGGCGCCTCAAGCTCAAGCAGGATTGGCTGGCTAAGGAAGATCTCCCGGGACTTGAGACAGAGACCACGAATCTCATTCTCTGTCAGCTGAACATTTTTGCCAGGTCTGGAACCTTTCACTGGAAAGAAAAAGAAGGGACAAGAGTGAAAAGTAGCACACTAAAAACAATGGATCACCTACATCAACCGTGTATTATTCATGACGCTGTTTCCCAATGAGATATCCAGAGGGGGTAGTTATTAAAAAAAATATGCCGTTTACATGTTGTTGTTGTTTTTTCCAGGAGCATTTTGCTGAAAATTTTGTTTTAAGTGAAAACAGGTCAAATGAGAGGCTTCGTGTTGAGTTTTAAATACAATAACCATGGGCAATACTAAATCTAAAGCCATCCTGGTAAATGAACACAACTCGCCATTTCAGTAAACATATGTTTCTCTATCTTTTTCCACAATAGAAATAATCTGGATACATCTAATAGATTTGATACATCCTCGGCGACGTTTGCACCACAACAGCGACGTTATACCGGCATGTTATGTGTTACAATGAAGGCAAGTGGAAACGTAATTCAGAAGTGATAGCTAATGATAGCTGCGAAAATAGGAACAGTCGGACATCTGGCACTGGCAAGGATGCTAGAAACCAAGCCTACATAAGGATAAAAAAAGTTAGCCTGTATTACTCATACTGATCGCTCTGGGTGTCAGCAATGAGCACGAAATGAGATAAACTTGCTTACAGTTAGCTAGGAAGCTAGTGTTAACCACTATGTACTAGCCAATATAGCGAAAATGGCTACCTCCAGAAATACATTTCGAGAAAAATAGTGAGCCTTACCTTCCAGAAGACGTTGTATAATGGAGTCGATGTTCAGTTTATCGGCTTCAGCCATACTATTCCCCTGTATTGGTCGGATTCAAGTAATTACTCCCTACAATTTCAAAATGTAGCTAACGGGCTAGATAACTAGCTACCGAGTTAGCTAAACTAGTTTAATCGGCTACCGTTAGCCAGCTAGCCAACCTTGGGGTAGAATTAACAACCTCAGAATTTGCGAATGGGTGTTTAATTGTCAAAGATTTGTTTAAATATACTTAAGTAAATTGCATTAGCCAACAATTTCGATTTAAATGTTCAAATTCACTTATTTTTTCTTTATTTTCTCGTGACTCTAACGTTGTTCTTTCTACTGGCTAGCACCAAGCCCTCGACAAAAGTAGCTTGGAAGCGTTAGCTCGAAGCGAGGTTCAACGGAAGTGGAAAACAGCTCCCCGCATTCTCATTGGTCGATTTTGGCGTTTAGCGGCGTCTGGGACCGAATGTTCTCGCGGATTGGCTAATTATAACGTCGGTCAGCATTTTACATATAGTAAACAAGATTGTAAAATGGATAATCATTCTGTGAAACAATGCATACTTGTTGCAGTAAACTGAAGCACAGAACAATAAATGCAAGTTATTCAGCGTATAACTACATTTAGCCAATTATTTGTATTTCACTTGCGCCGTGTGTGTGGCGCAGTAAAGCGACACCCACGGAAGTGACCAAAGATGGGAAAAAATTATTGACATGACGCAATGTCGAAGCGACCCGCACCCGCACCGAGCGATTCATTCTTAAGTAGAGAATGGCTTGACTTATTTTAGGATAAACATGGCTCAAATTCATATGGATCGTCCCCGATCTCATATAAGCAAGTAACGTTAATATTGAAATTTAAATTACACAACTATACGGCCATGAAGTTGCTCCATAAAGATATTGAAAAAGATAATGCCGGGTGAGTGATTGACGTTAGCTAGCATGCTAACGAGTATACTTGTTTGCATATTATTTTGCAGCAGACCGCCTGGCGTATGCACATGTCAACGTAGCCGCGATACGTGTCCATATGTGTTTTAAGTTTCTCTATATCAACAGAGGGGTGGCGAATGGGAATTCATAACGTATTATGCAGACTTTGAGACTTGTCCGCTACTTCATACGTCAGTTCGCTTGCTGAAATAAACATAAATTTACATCTGAACAGACCATATTGTAACTTTCCTCAGTTTTGCGGTCTCTCTTGTGATCGATGTGTAATAAAGGCCCCTGGTCCCCAACAGATGAGAGGAAAACATGATTTTAAGTATAGATTGTATCTTTTAGACTTTAAAACTGCAGCACAGTACAGTGACATGAAGTGATTATGACTGGGCAAGTACACATGCCACAGTGAGTAAGCAAAATAAAACACAGTGGACTGTGTCGTTGGCCACTTGTCCACACAACAATTGCTATACATGGATGCTTCTGGATCACTATACCATACACACAATTTCCCCAAACAACTGCATGATGCTTTCAATAACTAACACTACCATTATCTACACCAAAATCTCTGATAATGCAGCCGGCAGCTGGCTTGGGACTATCATGACTGACACCAAAGCTGAGGCTGACATATAGATTTTGTGCATCTTTATAGTCAGGTGACTCTGGTGCCGGAGGAGGCGGAGGACATGTGGCACACCTACAACCTGCTGCAAGTGGGGGACAGTCTGAGAGCCTCTACTATCAGGTAACCTTTATCACATTTGATCTCTAAAGCACAATGCACACACCCAACATTTGAAAGTATGGAAAATGGTGAGCGACATATGTCATTTCGTGCTGCATGATAGGTAAACATGTCAGATTTGGGAGCTGGCATCTTTCTGCACCTGCTTCACTGATCATTGTCTTGTTCTTCCATTTGTTTATAAGTGTTTCACAATCTAAATCTAAGCCTATAATTGTGTGCACAGGTATAGAGTCATTTTACAGTATTTATAGTGTTAAAATCATCCTGCAATGTTTGAAATGATTGTGCTTATTTTTTAAGATTTCCAGCTTGATCTCTCACTTACCCGCCCCCGTTCTCTCCATGTTTGTATCCAGCTATGTGTCTGGATCTCAAATCCACATACAAAGCCTGTCATCTCAGCCACAGATTAATCCTTGTCCCCTGGTCCCACAGGAAGGTGCAGACAGAGTCCTCCACTGGCAGTGTGGGCAGCTCCAGGGTGCGCACTACTCTGACTTTATGTGTGGAGACTATTGACTTCGACTCCCAGGCCTGTCAGCTGAGGGTCAAGGGCACCAACATAGAGGAGAACCAGTATGTCAAGGTCTGGGATCAATATGTGACTTGAATTTTGAAGCCTTTTTCGCAGCAGTTTTACAGTGCAGCAGAGTGATACTAAAAAATTTTAATTAAGATCATGGTCGAAGTTATAAATTATAGTCAGCTTTGATTGTGAGTTTGCCATTTCAGCAGTTAACCAGCTTTTTTCCCGCCATATTTCTTTATTCTAAAATTTAACACAGCTGGAAATGCAGCAAATGCAGGAAATGTATCCTCCAACACATATAGAATTACATGATACATAATCAATTTGATGTTCATCACATTGTCCTGCATGATAGTGTAAAGCACAGTAAAACTGTTATTTTCAAATGTTTCTTATTTTGTTTCAAATCTCGATTTCCTACAGTATTTGCTTTTTAATCATTCATTGTTTATTGTGATATTTCTTCACACTATGATCCTATTTAACACTAATACTCAGTTATTGCCAAGCCATAGTTTTCAGTCATTTTGGTTAAGTTAACTTGAAAATGGTATGTCGTTTTGACTGTGTCGTGTTCTTCACTCATCAGATGGGAGCCTATCACACCATTGAGCTTGAGCTCAACAGGAAGTTCACTCTCGCTAAAAAGACCTGGGACAGCGTTGTGCTTGATAGGATCGGTAAGCAGGTGGCACTTTTAATGTCAGAGTGCAGTCACACCAACACTTTTTCTTTGGTCTGAAACATAGTGAAAAGTTAACTTGTTGCATGTATGTGGTTCATATAGGTTCATAATGCCCAATTACCAGTGATCCAGGACTTGTAAGAAAAAGTCACATGAACTCAAAAGTAGTTTATTTACTTATCGTTGTAATTTATCCTCTTTTGTGTTCAAACCAGTTGAGAACACATGAAGAAATAACTGAAAATTAGCATCTGTTGAGCCTGTGACTTGACTTTGTTCATAGTGTGGCCTCATTTCATTTTGTTATGCTAAGTCTTTCTAAGCACGAGTGACTGCAGTTCATCATTTGAAACATCCATCTTGTCATATCCATAGCACCATGCGTTTTGGGCTTGTTTCCTGTAGTTGGTTTAGATTATGTTCTCTCTCCTGACTAACCACAACACTATTTGGAAGAGGACTAAGACCTGCATTTAAGGCGTTCTTGGTGCATTTATTAGGTGTACTTTCATTTTTTAACAACGAACAGCAGTGCTCTCTAGTTAGCTTACTAAAAAGTAAGCTAACTAAAAAAGAAAATGCTGCCGATTTCAAGTAGTGTTTGGAGTGGATGCACCATTAGAATCGGATGACTTTTGGTCAAATTCCAGATAGACTTTGATATTGTAACTATCAACCATAATCTTGTACAACTTGTACTCCATAGATTCACATGTTTGCACTCTGACAAAGCACAGACCTTTGCCTCTTTCTGTCAACAAGTAATAGTGAAGTAAGCAAAAACGGTTAAAACAACACATGGAGTCCACATGTAAAAAATTACCAACAGATGCTGAAGAGGTAGAAACATGTTGAGAATGTCCAGACAGTGAGAAGAATCAAGTGCTACAATTTGGCTTGTCTCAAATAAAATAAAAGTGTTTTTCTTTTAAATAAAACAGCCAGCAACATTATGATTTTCTGTGACTGTAATAATGCTTTTATGAATTATTATTGAAGTACTCAGGAACTCAGATGATCCATGTCTCCTCCTTTTCTCCGCCCTCCAGAGCAGGCGTGTGACGCCACCCAGAAGGCAGATGTGGCCGCTGTGGTAATGCAGGAGGGCCTGGCCAACCTGGTGCTGGTGACTCCCGCCATGACGCTGCTCCGCGCCAAGGTGGAGGTCACTATTCCCCGCAAAAGGAGGGGCAGCTGCACTCAGCACGAGAAGGTAAGTCGGCCTTCGGTCACTC